>CM021103.1:22421292-22645361 GCA_007115665.2 Sequoiadendron giganteum | reverse complement strand
CTTGGGGATGTTGTTACCTCTTAGCTGGATGATGCCGGATTCCGTTGCTTCAGAATCTTCTGCTATGGATTCTTTGAAAGGAGAGGTACTTCCTTCAAAGAATAGTTCTTTGTAATTGTCCCCCATGCAGAGGAACTCCTTGATGTCATCATCATCATCAAAGACCTGCCAATTTTCACAATTGTCGGGGACAGATGGCCTATACACGAGCTCAATAGCGAAGGCATTCTGACGGAAATCAGAATGAGGCATGAAGAGGGCAGCGGATACCGCAAGGGCATCTGCTTTGCTATTTTTCTCGCGTGGAATGTACTTGATGTTGAATGCTTCGAACCAATCAATAGCATTCCACACCCTTTGTCGGTAAGCTTGAAGGCGGCCTTTTCTGACTTGATAGCGGTCTCTGACCTGTTGTACGATCAACTCTGCGTCACCTTCAGCTTGAAGATATTTTATACCCATATCCCTTGCATTCTTGAGGCCTAGTATAAGCGCTTCATATTCTGCAGTGTTGTTCGTGTTATCGAACTGCAAGCGATAAGCAAATGGATATAAGACTCCTTCAGGAGAGGTAATGACAACTCCCGCTCCTGAGCCTGCTGTTGAGCAACTTCCATCGAATTGCATTGTCCACATCTTTGATCTTTCATTTGATGTATTCGTGGCAAATGCAACCCTCTTTTCTTCTTCGGTTACTTCAGTTAGCATGGCATATGTGCCCGGACCCGTACTTTGATGTAGCACTTGTGCTTGGGGATCCGGAGATTTCACCACTGTGAATTTTGACTTAGCCTCTGGTTCCAACTTGGAACTACCTTTCTTTAGTGGAATGGTCGCATATGACCAATCCATTTGAATCTCGCCTCCGAGATCTTTGCAAAAACTTCGGCTTAGTAACATTCCATAACTGATTGGAATGTCAGCTATGAGGATGGTCATCATGATCTTCTTCTCTGGGCAGGACGCTAGTCTTACTTGTGCGTCTTTCAATTGGCCGACTAACGGCACCGGTTTTGATTCAAGTGAATAACACTTGTCGTGAGTTTCGGTGCATGATAGTCCCAATGAGTTCATGATTTGCAAAGGCATGACGTTGTCCGATGCTCCAGAGTCAATGATGCAGTTGCTGAGCTTATAACCTCCCATATACAAAGATATGTAGAAGGGTTTTGGCTTTTCTTCCGCTGGTACGGTAGATGCTAGCAACGTAGGCTGGATGATGGCCTGCTTTTGTACTACTTTGAGAATCCGATCGATTTGATCGGGATGATCCTGGGGATACTCCAGCTGAGAGATTTGTACCTTCGTCTTCATCATAGACGTCACAATGTCAAAGTTCGTCGAAGACGGATCTTGAGGGTTTTGTGTGACGTTCTCTTGTGTAGACTTGGGATTAGAAGTGGAAGCTTCTTTTCCCCTTTCATTTGACTTCCGTCTGTCTTCTTCTTCTTTCTGTGCTTTGAAATGTTGAGCGCGAGTGAATACAGGCGTTGACATGCTTTCATGGTTGACAGCAAGAGAGTACTGACGGTAATCTTCTTCTTCTTGATTTTCGGGTTCGCTATGAAAGTATCCCGTTGCGGAGTTGCCATCGAAGTTGTCCGTTTGTGGTGAGACAACATTCGCATTTGAAGGTACTGAATTTGAGCTTGGAACTCGATCTCCGGCATATCCCATGATCTGGTCTAGCCTTTGATTCTCAGGACATGTGGATCCGGTATGTTCGTCTGTATCATGGAAACAGCAGAACATATTAGATTTCTCGGCCTCTGCTCCTCTTTGCGAAGGTCCTTGATTTCGAGGTTTGTAGTTGTTGTTGTTGTTGAAAGGTTGGAAATTATTTCTCTTTGGCTGGTACGGCTGCTGAGGCTGGTACTGCTGCTGAGGTTGGTACTGTTGCTGAGGTTGGTACTGTTGTGGTGTGGGCAGTACCTGCTGCCCTTGATTGGGTGACTGTCTTTTCAGAATAGTCACCTCATTTGCTACCTTCTGTAGCAATGGGTCTGCTGATGCTTGGACCAGTGGTCTGATAGCATCTCCCTTCATCTTTCCCGTGGTCATCATGTGATCCTCGATCTCGATAGCTTTTTCTTGTGCAGTTTGTAAGTCATCTTCGTGACTTCCTTTGATGAAAAAGGCTATCTCTGAGGGTAGGGCGTTGACGAAGCTGCTCATCAGGATCTCTTCTGATGGGTTGAGCGTGTGAGAAAGACGTGTAGCTAGGCGATTAAACCTTGCTACGAACTCTCTCATCGGTTCTGTAGGCTCCATCTTAGCGTGAGATAAACGGGCAAATAACTGGTGACTATCTTCGGCAGGTTTGAACCTTGCTAAGAATTTGTCACTCATGTCCTCCCAGTTTCTGATTGCTCCAGCTGGTAAGTGATGGAACCAATCGGAAGCATTTGCTTCAAGAGTTTCGACAAAGAGTCGAACGGCGATATCTTCATGTGGCACGGACAGAACGGAGCAAGCCGCTGTGAACGCTGATAGATGCTCGTCGGGGTGTTTAGCCCCGTCGCCAAAAAATCTTGGAAAGTGCTTTCGCGATCCCTTTGGAAGGTCATGATTGCCTTGTAAGGCCAAGGGGCCAATGTTATTACCCCATGGCAAAGGTGCTTGGCGCCTCACGGGTCTTGCATTACGGCCATTGCCGAATAGGTTATATCCGTTGTTGTAGTTGCCGTTACCGTTACCGTTGCCATTGCCATTGCCATTGCCATCATTGTCGTCATTGCCGTTGTTACGGCCATTGTTACGACCATTGTTACGACCATTGCCGTTGTTGCCAATGCCGTTGTTATGGGCATTGTCATCATGGAGACGGTTGTCCGCCATTGCTTGAGCTGGAGGTTCTTGCTGGTGTTCTTCTAGGAAGTGTTCAGGAACCTCTTCAAAGACTTGCTCAATATCGGATGCTTCTCCGATGTCTTCTTGAAAACGGGGATTATTTCTCCTCCGCACGTATACTTGGTGAGCCAGGATGCTTACTGCCACGTGGGTGGTGGTAACACTGGTCTCTCAGCTGCAAGGTCAGCCTTTCTTTCTTCCTCGTCCAGAGTAATAGCTGCGGCTCTCCACTGAGCTGGTGATGTATTCTTTTCAAAGATGAAAGTACGCAAGCTACTGATGATGTCCGTCTGCTCTCCTTCAATGAATGTAAGATCTGGTTGGAGAGTTGCTGGAGCAAGATCAGGTTGTTCAACTGGTGCCCAAGGACGCCAGATGCCCATTTCGTGTCATTAAAGCGTTAAGCTTTTCTTGAAGTTTTATGCCTCGTTGCCCCACGGTGGGCGCCAGAAAACTGTTGGCGTTTCAATTAGCACCTCTGGAGTGCTTATTGGAAACGGACAGCTATTGCAAGTGTGTTAGTACATGCTCTTCGGATTATAGAGAGGAAGATCTCTCTTTGCTGATTTTATACTGTAAAAAAAAAGGGGTGTACTAAGATTTCCTATCTTTTTTACTCAGCGGCAGGACACAAGGGTGCATAAACCAATGCGCCGTAGCTAAGCTTTTTCTCTGGTTTCCGCAGATCTTAACTACGACTAACTAAGCTTCTAAACTATCCTACCTCCTCAAGAAAAACAGAGCATGAGGGCATAGGAGCGAAATGGTATGGTTGGATCACTTGAATCCTCCGTCTCAATGGAATATGGCCGAGGCTCTGAACCTTCGGATATATACCAAGATAGGGCTCGATACAAGCAAACACTCGTTACGGTAAACTGGATCTGAGACTTGCCAAGGAGGAGGAACCCCTATCCGAGGTATAGGCTTGGAAGCAGCTCACTGGAAACAACAAGGAACGATGGCCTTTCTAACAGGATTCCCGAGGAGGTGACGACACCTGTCCAAAGTCTAGGCTGCAAGAAAGATCATTAAACAACATCAAACGATAATGATTGATGACAAAATATCCAAGGAGGCGACGACACCTGTCCAAGGAGGAGATTGAAACAATGCACTATTTAAAAACAAGACTTTGAATAACTCAAATAATTAGATCAATCAAGCTTGCACCATCTGATTTATTTCTTTAAGATTCTTCAAAGAATTACAAAGGTCGGGACAGCAAAGGCACGAAATCATGCACAATTGCGATCAACCAACGAACTCTCATCCAAGAGTGAACAGATATAAACAAGCGAACTCTGGCAACAGTGGCGCAGCAATTTTGCTAGCAAATAAAGGTTAAACAAATAAAGAACCTAAGGCTCTTATTTATAGGAACTCAAAGGAGTAGGCAACCCTAAAATCTCCTTGAGTTAACAAACAGTTCTTGCCAATCAGCAAGATATTATTCTATGTCTAAATGTAGGTGAGCAAACAGTTAACTGGAAATCTACTTCAGTTAACTGAAACTAAACAAAAGTCAAACTGGAAGTCTACCTCAGTTGACTGACACCTAACTAAAAGTGAACTTATGTTACAAATGTGTCTCCAAATAGACATCCACCTTTTGAGGAAATCTGAGATCCACAAATCGTGGGAGTCAAATAGACATCCTAGATTAGTGGGATCTGACATGCATGATCTGTGGAGATCTGGAGTCAACTTGGAAAGGGGCATCAAGTTGACTTCAGTCATCATTAATGCTATTTGGAGGGTAGGACGTCCTCCCTTGGTGCTTTACACCTCTTCACCACTGGTCAACAAAGTCTCTATCCAGTCATTGACCTCTTCGGCCTCCGGGCAATTAATGCTCTTCAAGATGACCATGTGGCGTCTAAGCATTTCTTCACCCGTCGTAAGCTGCTGATGATAGGTTATGCATTGGGCAGCTGCTTCATCTAACTGGACAGACATGGCTGCAATTTTGGCTAATTTGCAGCCATTGGGATCTTCAAGGAATGAAGATCGGATGACATCCTGGAATCGTGTCTGCACGGTTTCAAGTTCCACATATTCTCCTCCTTCCCGCTGATATTCTAACTCTGGGAAGGATATTACCAACGTTCTTGCGAAGTTGATAATATTGGCGACGAAGCGTCTATAGTCAATCAGCTCCACAGAGTTGGCATCATAGGCTCTCACCTTGTATGCCACCTGTTCTTTCCACTCAAAGAGATGGTGTTTATTTTCTGTGGTCGTAACTGATTCATATGCTTGTTGCAAATCAGCAACTGTCGCCTCCTCTCTCGGCCTCTCTTGAGCTGCCTTTATATCTGACTTCTGGATTTCTGATCGAAGTCCATGTGCTCTGTCTCTCAGCTGATATGCTTCTGTCAACACACACCGCCCTTTGACAACAAACTCATCCACTTGACGTCTCAAGTGTTTACCGTATGTAATCAACTGATGATGGTTCCTTTCAGCTGGGAGATCCAACAGTCCTTGAGGCAAAGCCGAGGAGTTTGGAGTGTCATGTATCAAACTAGAAATGTACAACTTTAGCTGACGGATTTCAGCCTTCAAGGCTGCTTTGTCTTGTCCATCTTTTGTCATCCTTTCTTTGACACTCGCCGAGGCAATTCCAAGAAGGTCTGCCTCCACCTGTCGAGTGGTCTTTCCAAGGTTCACCTTTGAAAGCGTGAAATCCTCAACCCTCACATTATGTATATCTTTGTCTTCAGGTGGGGCAGCAGTCTCTATGATGACCTCGTTCTCTGCATTCTTTTCTACATGTGTCTGCTTCTTCAACTTCTTTACCGGCATGTCTTGTGGGACATGATGGAATTCAGAGAAGTCAAGCTGATATGAAGGCCTCTCCCTCTTTCTCCCAAGCGAGCTTTCCAGCCAGATAGAATCTCGGCTAGCATCGCTGGGAGGAGGAACATAGGTCCCCTGAATGCTAGAAGAACGAGACTGTGCCGTGGCAATGTCTCGTGGTGGCGAGTCCAAATCAATAGGACTTTGTGACCTCTGTGATGGTGGTGAAGCTGGTGGCTCTGTTTCTATCACTGGCACCGCTTCTGCTACAACTTCTTCTACAATGGTTTCCGCCTCTACAGCGATTATTTCAATCACTGGTTCTTGTGTAGTTGCAGCGGTCTCAACTGTCTCAGGCAAATTGGTGGCTGTCTCCACCTGTACCTCTTGCCGGCTTGTGCTGGCAATTCCTTTTCTCCCCCATGTGCTTCCTGACATCCGCATTCCTTCTGGAGGAAAGCTCATCTTCTTCTGTCTGGGTTTCCTCCTAGACGTGGAAGGTAGTGTAGACTGAACCGCTGGCGGCTCTGATCGGGGAAGTACTACCTTCCTTGTCCTTTTACTGTCCAGGTAGAGTTGACTGTGTCGAACTACTCTACCCGTTCTTTCCTCAATAGACGTACTCTCTTTCGCGTACCAGTCTACCTTGCCGAGTGGTTGTGAATCTACTAGACCCGTGAAGAAGGAAGAAAGAATAACTTCTCCTTCGTCTTCAGATAAGCCCTCGATGTCTTCTGACATGAATTCTGCAATCTGTGAGAGCTTGAATCTGCTATGGTTCCTTCTTCTCACTTCGAACTCATCTTCGCAGTTGACCCAAAAATCTTCCATGAAAGGTTCATGTGATGATCTTTGCTCAAGGTGAGCTGCGAAGATGCCTCTGGGGTCATAGGATGGCCTCCTGTCGATGAGGTACTTGAGATTAAATCTCACTATTTCTTGGCTTATCAACCTTGCATCAGCTGCTGTTCTGCATCTGTAGAGTCCCATCTGAAGAGGAAAGTTCACTGCAGCCTTTTTCTTTACGCGAAGGTAAGAGTGAACATCGGCCAATTGCCTCAGGAATTCCATGAACACTACCCTATCTGAGGGGTAACGTGGCATCATGGCGGGGTGGCCATTATAGCCATACACGCGTATGTAGGTGAAAGTGGGGAATTGTATGAACCAATCCGCCCAGTCCACCATTGCTGCCTTAGCTGCTGGTGAAATACGCACGTGCATCTCATGGTCTAGCTCGTGCACGGTGTGCATAGTAAAAAGGTCATTTATTCTTTTGAAATGTCTTTCCGCTAGAGTGAACTCCAAGCGAGGAAAGTATTCTTGTACCTTTTGCACACCCAGGGTTCCCACAGTGTTTAATGTTCTGAAATCGCCTTGGAAGGCTATCAGGTAGACCAGGTATGAACACATGTGGAAACGGTGCTCTTCTAGAAATCCGGTGAATTGTTGGTGGAGTGTGTCACTGATCAGGGAGGCCCAGTCGTAACGTTCTTTTCTGCTGATTATCTTGCCAATAATGTAGAACATCCACGGCTGGAAGGATTTTCCCTCCTCTTGTCCAGTGACTCTGCTGAGTAGGGTGATTAGCACTCCGTACTCGTCTTTGAATTCTCCTCTACCAACTACTCTGGGCAAACTGTTCCTCTTTGTTTTCAGCCAATGTTCAGCCATTATAAGCGAACACTTGTCTTTTGAAGCCTCGAATGCCTTTTCGCATTCTGTCACTGATATGACCTTCTTGGTAGGGCATGGTGGGATTGCAAAACAAGTCTCTATGTCTACTGGCTTCAAGCTGCAAATCACCCTCCCGTCAACTGACAGGATCTCTCTTGTAGTCGGGTTGTAATGCTTAATGCAAGCAATTACAAGCTCGATGCTTTGTAAGGTGATTGGAATAGATGCTGCTTGAAACAAACCGGATTCTTCGATGTTCTGCAATGTGATTTGATTCATGCCCTCCAAGTCTTCAGAACTGACCTCTGGATTTTTCTGCCATAAGTCTGTATCAGTCGTTTTCAGGTAATCATGGTATAAGACTGTTTTGGTCTTGTATTGTACCTGAGAGTACTGCATTCTGAAAACCTTGAATATTGACTGGGCACTTGACCCTGTTCTGACACTTTTCTGGAAATGCTAAAAATAGCCTCGCCGGGGGTAGTTTTTACGAAAAAATCTGAGACATGGGTTTTGTTAAGAATGATTTTCTAAACAGACCCAGATCGTCAGAAATTCGAAAAAACGAGTTTTTCTTTGACATGCAAGAGCCCTTCGGTGGCAGAGGCAGCAAGGGCACCAGAAAGTGATTTTTCTCGAAAAAATCTAACACATGGGTTTTGTTCGTGCTTCAGAGCCAAACAAACCCAGTTTGTCCGTTTTTCAATATTATGACTTTTTCCGGAAACCCTAAAAAATAGGGGCAGCAGGGCTACTTTTTCTGAAAAAATCTACCATGTGGGTTTTGTTGAAAAAGCTGTGCTGATCATACCCAGTTGGTCAGATCTGTGAAAATCTGTCGTTTCCTGTGACATGCAAAAGAAATATAGACAGAAGTAGAGGAAATAGACAGAAGATGGATTGGAAGTTATAAACTGCCACTTGTAATAATCTGTCTCTGGAAACAATCTTGGGAGAAGAATGCTTTTACTGCCAATTATCTTCAAAAATATTGAAGATCCGTTCAAAACCCCTGCCAGATCTTGAAAACTTGTTCTTGGGAGCTACTTGATGTTTTATCCTTCAACCTGCAAAAAAGAATAATGAGGAAAAGGGACGCCTAGCATGAATATAAAGCAATTAGGGTTAAGATCCACAAAGTATGGAAGATAACTCATCATTCAGTCCTGATTTGGAGTTCCAAAAGATGATTTCCACTGATTGTGGAGTGTTTTTCTCTTTTTTGGCTCCAAATTTGCTAACTCAAGTCAACATTTCTGTTTGACTTTCCTTTAGGCGTCCAACCTTGAATTTGATCTTTTTTGCCTATTTTGCAAGCTGAAGTGCTCCTGTTTGATCTTCGATTCAGGTTGCTCAGTTGATCTCGAGCAGTATCTGACAGTTCTGTTGTTGAGGCAGGATCAATGTGACTAGATATGCCTGGGAGAGGTTAGCTCAGAAAACTGAGTTTAGGCCTCCAGAAAGAAGGGCGCCTTTTCTTGAAAGGGGCGCTTTTGACAATGCCTTAGTCAATTTTCACTGACTCGTTCTTCGTTTTGACCTTTTCAGACCCTCTTTGCTTTGATCTGACGTTCCCGATGTTTGATGAATCAGATGATTCTGCTTGATGATGTGTCGGGTAGCTGGTTCAGTCTTGTTCACGATGCCTGACTTTGCAGTGGCAGCTGGCAAGTTTTGGGCCTCCAAACTAAAGGGCGCCCCTGGCCAGCAGGGGCGCTTTTAGCTTTTGCCTAGTTTTATCTTGGTTGTGGACTGCCAGCCTTTGACCTTCTTCATCAGTCGATTGATTTGTCGGAAGTTCTTGCTGATAGTCTCGCTGACGAGATAGGTCATAGCTGAGAAGGTCGTCTTGGGAGGTAGTGAAGATTCCGGCTGAATCTGGACACCTTTAGGAAAGGGCGCCTTTCCTTGAGAGGGGCGCTTTTAGCCATGCCTTAGCCATTTTCTGGCTTATCTTTCCAGTTTTTCAAATTTGGCTTTTTCTGCTTGATCTCGTCTCGTGATCGTCTGGTGTGTCTTGTGGACTTGCTGTTAGATTGATCACGTGGCCGGGAGGAAGCTGGAAAGATATCATGTATAAAGCTACAGCTCTTGGATTCATCTAATGTCTGCAACTGAGGGGCGCCCCTGGCCAGCAAGGGCGCTTTTACCTTGAAGCTTTCAGATTTGGCACTTCTGTCGTCAATGGATCCTCCATACTTCGCTGACGGTTGGTCAATGATTGTTGAATCAGATAATCTTGCTGATTGTTTCGTTGTCGAGCTAGTATGAAAGTGAAGAGGACGACTGTTTTGACACTGCCAGATGTTTTGATCTGCCCTCTAAGGTTCAAGGGCGCCTTTCTTCAAGAGGGGCGCTTTTAACCACTGTAGACTATGTTTTGCCTTGGTAGACAAAACGTGCACCTTCCAGACTTAGCCAAATTTTGGCCTTTTTCGTTTTGAGAATCTCCTTCGTTGAACGTCATCATTTTTATCTTTTTCCGCCATGGTTTCTTCGTTGAAGCTTTTGAGGTTTAGCTTTCAGCACCTGGTACTGGCCAATCTGCCATTAATGGCTGCGGAGCTCCTAACTTTGTTCCTGAAAAATAGAAATAGACCCACCAGAGTAAAACATATTTTTTGATAATTCTGACTTGATCAGTGTGATCGTGAAGGCAATTAAGCCTATCAGAATTATTTTCAATCATTTCCGGGAAGGTCCTATTTTTTAGGGTTTCCACAAAAATAGGGGTGTAAAACCCTAATTTTTCGTTTTTTCAAAATTTTAACCATAGGTTCCTTGACAGAAACCCACAAGGATTTCATATTTGGTTTGACCTAAAACATACTTTAGATGGCATTTTTACGTTGTTTAGCTCAATTTAAGCAGAATGCCAAAAATTTCATTTTGGGTATAACAGATCCTATGTTACTAACAGTTAGCATTGCAAAGAAACCAACGGTGGTGAATATGGAGACCCTTGGAAAGAATCTCACCAATACAATTGTTGATGGCAGGTCTGGTGTGAACATACTTCCAGAAGACACTTGTAGAAGTTTGGGCAAGCCAACCATTAAACCCCCAACTTATCAACTAGTGGGTGTAGATCAACAAGGTATTAAGATACTTGGAGTTTTAATGGCACAAAAGGTAATTGTCAAAACCTAGGCATTTTTGTTGAATTTTGTGGTCATTTCATCAAGGAAGAAAGTGTACAACACATTGTTAGGTTGAGGTTGGCTAGTCGCAGCCAAAGCCGATCAAAATTGGAAAAAAAAAAATCTTCATTGAGAACAAGAGTCGGAAATATATAATCAATTTGAAGAATCAAAGTAGTCAATGAGGAAGCAACTTCTTTGGATTTGTTAAATTTGGACTCTGGAGAAGAATGGAAAAAGAATCAAGGTCCGATGGAACCAAATGATGAAGGATTTTGGAGTTATAGTCATGTTCAGAGGATGAAACAAATTATCTCCATGGCCTATTTCATTGGAAAATGGAGAATTATGAAGAATTTTCATCAAACTATGATTTTATTGAAGCTACAGAGATCTATAAAGATGAACAAGGATTGTGCGATGATAAGCAACCAATGAAGAATGACTTGAAAAAAATGGATAGTTTACATGTGCCAAATGCAATTCATGGTTTGCAAAAGACAATAGTTCCAATAGAGGTATCCGAATTCACATAAGAATGCGAAAATTATTGATAGTACTTCTTGTTAATCTTATAGCCGTGGGCTCCATACTTCTGCGATTTAATTAATGAACAATAAATGGCATATAGTCGTTGGCTATTTATTTATTGTTATCGATTTTTGTGAAGAGACGCATCACTTAAACATTAAATAATATTTGTTAAATGAGGCCGACCTCATCTTTTTATTCGCCACCTTTTATTTGTGTCGCAACCTTTCATTTGGTGGCTGACCTTGCATCTTGAAGGGACGTGTCTTCTCCATCGATTTGTATATAAGGGAGATGTTATTCATTCATTCAGATCATATTTAATTCATTCCATTCAGAGTCAAGTGCGAATTCATCTACAGCAGATCGTCTTATTGTTTCAAGATTTCAATATTGTGAGAAGTTGCAATTTGCCTCTAGAGAGAGGTGTTGTTGATATTGCATCATATTGGTCTTGTCTTGACCACATTGTAAAAGCAAATTGCTGCTGATTTATCAATATATAAGTGATATATTGTTGCTGGGTTTTTCTCCCTCAAGTTGGAGGGTTTTCCCAGGGTATATGTTGTGTCAAATTGTTTAAATTGTTCTAAATCTGCTTATTTAATTTTTGATCCTAAAACTAAGATGGTATCAGAGCGGGTTTAAGCAAGATCGTGATCAGATTTCTATAAGCAGTGTGCTCTTCCTCTCTTGTTCTCATCTTAGTGTGTCTATCTTATCTTCGAGAATGGTGAACGGTCTAAAGGTTGAAGATAGACTTGAAGGTGCCTCTAACTTCACCTCTTGGAAGTTTAGAGTTCTGATTGCATTGGAAGAAAATGAGATTATTGAGTTCGTGGAGAGCGAAGTCCCCGAGCCTTCCGATGAGAATGAGAAGACACAATGGAAGAAGAATGGCACAAAGGCCAAGAAGATATTGATTGATTCTGTGAAGGATCACCTTGTGCCTATTATCTCCAAGTTGAAGACAGCGAGCAAGATGTTCAAGACCTTGGAGGGATTGTATGAGATCAATAATACAAGCAGAGCTCTTGCATTGAGGCAACAACTACATCACATCAAGATGGCGAAAGGAGATTCAGTCATCTCCTTCTTCATGAAGATCACCGAGTTGAGAGATCAGCTTTGTGCCATTGGTAATATGACTGATCATAAAGATTTAGTCATGTTGGCTTTTAACGGTCTTCCTCAATCTTGGGAGCCATTTATCCAAGGTATTAGTGGAAGATTGAAGCTACCAAAGTTTGATCGTCTTAGGGCAGATTGTATTCAAGAGGAATCAAGATTGGCAGCAAGAGGTAATGAACGGAGTTCTAATAATGAAGACAATCATGTTCTTGCTGCTCAAACATCGAAGAGCAAAGGAAGAGAAGGAAGGAAAGGCAATTTCAAGAGGAACAGAGATAGAAGATCAGATGGTGCTCCCAACTCTAAGAAGAAGAAGGATCTCTCCCATATATAGTGCTTCAGATGTGACAAGTTTGGTCACTATGCGAGAGATTGTGCAGCAAAACCAAAACAGCATGCTACTACCGTGGATGTGGATGAGGTCTCTCCTCAAAAGGATTCTATAATGTTCCCCTTTTATCAGTGATCCTATCAGTTGCTCATTAGCCTATTCCGGAGTCCTGTAGGCTCGTTGAGGTGAATCAAAGGGTTCCAGGTTTGGAGGTTTTGTGGTCTTTCCTTTGTATTTACTATTTATAGTAAATACTATTTTTGGCAGTTAGCAGTTATCAGTCTTCAACTCATCATGTCCTTTGGAGCATTTGTTCTGAGTTGAGCTTTGGCCTTTTAAAAATATTATTTTAATGAAATTCTTCATTAAAAGGCAAATTGTTCTAATTTTAAGTTGACCCCTTGGCCTAAGGTGTTAACTTAAAGTTGTGTTAAAGAGGGACTTGAAGGGGGACGCCTTCATGAAGGAATTTAATGTTTTTTATTAAATTCTCTCGTCTTAAAATGGACGCCTTTTTGAGAGGTTTATTCTTTTGTTGAAAAGTAAAATGTGAGATGGCTTTTAGCGTCCCATCTGAGGGAATTGAACAATCATCCCTTTCTCTTTAAAAGTGTGGCTTTGCTCGAGCATTTCTCATCTCATGTTTATGCTAAACTTATGTTGTCAAAATGACTATTCATTTTGCACTTCAAGGAATGCTAACCTCCTAGTACCATTCTTAATTTCGTGTTTGCAAGATAACACCTAATTGAATTATTGCTGCTTCTCAAACAGACTAGCAGATAGAGTTCAAAGATGAATTTTTGGAGTGTTTCACCAGTTTTGCAGTTGCTGTTTGCACACAGCTGAAAGTCAAATTCAATCACAGCTGAGTGTATGATTTTTATTCTGTTCTGGGTATTTGATTATTTCATTCCTAAGGTCTAGGCGACCATTTCCACCAAGTTTCGGAATTTAATTTGAAGTGTGGGATTTTAAGTTCCAAAATTGCCCCTCAAGGAGGGTCGTACTTTTTTGTATGCATTGGGATTTGTGCCATTAATTATTGCTGGCGTTTTGGAGTTGTTTCTTTGTCTCAACAGGGGCGCCTATCTTCCAATTGACCATTGCATTTGGTTTCACGCAACTCGGAGGTATTTTGATTGAGTTATGAGCATTTTGATGATTTTTGTAGTTGCCGATATCATTTCCAGAATTGCAGATTTCTAAAACAGAGTTAATTCAATTTTTGTTTCCATCTTTCTTCTTCATTTCTCATTATGTTCTAACATGGAAACATTGTATAGTTTGGTGCTTGAAAAATGGTGAAAAACATTGTATTTTGCAGCCTTCTCTACTTGTACAAACTGTTAACAGTAGTACTATTTCAGTTTAACATTGCTGCATTATTTATTTAATTTCACATTAAGCACCCCTAGATGGTATGCCGCCAATGAGGTTAAATTGAATTATAACCTCCTTCATACCCACTATCAAGTGGTGAATCCCCACTCTTAAGTGGATGCCTGCCGTAGCAGAAGAAGTATTAAAATTGTAATCTTTTCCCCCCACTGTTTGGTGGTAGCATAGAAAGTTCCTTCTGGCTGGTTATCCGCCTTTGTTTCATTTCAATTTCAGCATTAGTACTCCACCATATGTTAGCACATTGCCTGTCAAAGGATCTTGAGTGCACATTCTTGGTGTTGAGTTTAATCTCTCTCTTTCAATGTAATCTTTGTAATCGTTGATTCAATAGATCTTAGGGATCCTCTAACCATATGCCCGCCCCTCCTCCTTAAGTGGTTTTAGGGCGCATTCTTGGTTAGAGTTCTTTCATGCATGTTTTGGGTTATGCTAACCTTAACGGGTGGTTGGTTACATTGTAAATGTTCATTTAAAAATCAAAAAAATTGAGAGAGTATATTTCAGATTCAAGAGACAATTCAAGTGAATTTCTATTTATCTCAGCCCTATCAAGCAATGTTCCAACCGATAGCAGCACATGGTTGATTGATAGTGGCGCCTCTTGTCACATTACTGGATTTAGAGAACATCTTTCAGATTTGGTGGAGAGAGATACCAACATTCAAGTCATAATTGGAGATGATGCATGCTATTCAGTGAAAGGTGTTGGAGCCTCCTCTCTTCACCTAGATTCCGGCATCTCTCTTCATTTGAGAGATGTGTTGTTCGTACCAGGTATCAAGAGGAACCTTGTATCAATTTCAGCCTTGGAGAACAAAGGATATCAAGTTGCATTTTCTGAAGGAAAAGTTTTTGCTTGGGCGAAGAACTCTAGCATCAAGACAGCCCGAGTGATTGGTGTTCGGCAAGAGAGTCTTTATAGACTTTCCATTCGTCCAATGCAAGCATTGTTGCACGATTCCACTAGTCCAAGTGAGCTTTGGCATAGAAGACTTGCTCACCTCCATTTCAGAGCTCTTCCATCCATACAGAAGATGGTCACTGGTCTTCCAAAACTCAGTCAAGAGCATGAAGGTACTTGTCGAGGATGCGCATTGGGTAAGAATACTAAAGGTCCTTTTCATAGTAGTGAAAGTAGATCAAAATGCATTCTAGATCTTATTCATTTTGATTTGTGTGGTCCAATGTCTGTTGCATCCTTGAGTGGTTTCCTGTATTATGTAATTTTCATTGATGACTACTCTAGAAAGACTTGGATTTATTTCTTAAAGACTAAGGAATCTGAAGAAGTACTTGATAAATTCAAAGAGTTTAAGGCTCAAGTAGAGAATTTATCCGAGAAGAGGATCAAAGTTCTAAGATCTGATAACGGAGGAGAATATATCTCTGGAGACTTCCGTAACTTTTGCATCGAGTCAGGGATTAAGAGGGAGTTTTGTGTCCCTTACAATCCACAGCAGAACGGTGTTGTAGAAAGGAAGAATAGATCCATTATTGAAGCAACTAAAGCCATGATCCATGATCAAGATTTGCAAACCTTTCTTTGGGCAGAAGCATCTAGAACTGCAGTGTATGTTCAGAATCGGTGCCCTCATCGTATTTTGGAGAATACGACTCCTGAAGAAGCCTTCACAGGTGTGAAGCCTGAGATTAGTCATTTGAGAGTCTTTGGTTGTCCTGTTTACATCCATGTACCTAAAGATAAGAGGACTAAGTTAGAACCATCTCGCAAGAAAGGAATATTTGTGGGTTACAATGAATCTTCAAAAGCCTACAGGATTTACATTCCAGGTTAGAAACTGATAGAGATCAGCAGGGATGTCACCTTTGAAGAAGATGTTGCATTCAAAAGATCTAAAGGTTCATATATGGAGATAGATAATGAAGATCAGAAGACTCCTCAGGACATGGAAGTTGACCATACTCCTGAGATTCAGAGGGAGTCTATTGAACCAGAAGAGGATGGTGATCCAGTTGAGCCTTTGGAGCCAACTGATGGGAAAAGAGATATTGTCATAGCTCGAAAGAGACCTCTATGGGCTAGGAAAACAATGCAGGAGGCAGAAAGGTTTGCAACTCCTAGAGGAACATCAGAGAAAGCAAAAGACCACAACAGTTTCCCAACTATGTTGCTTTAATGAGTCATATCATTGAATCCAAGCCTTCCAGTGTTGAGGAAGCTTCAAGTCAGCAAGTATGGAGAGATGCTATGGCTGAAGAATATCAATCTATCATCAAGAATGATGTTTGGGATATTGTACCAAGACCAGAAGGGAAATTTGTTGTATCTTCTAGATGGCTTTTCAAGATCAAGCATGCGGCTGATGGAAGCATTGAGAAGTACAAAGCTAGATTTGTGGCTAGAGGATTCTCTCAGAAAGAGGGAATATATTATGAAGAAACTTTTGCTCCGGTTTCTCGTTATACATCCATCAGGACTATCATTGCTATTGCAACAGCTAAAGGATGGAAGTTACATCAGATGGACATGAAGACAATATTCCTTGATGGTGTAATTGAAGAAGAGGTATACATTGAGCAACCTAATGGCTTTGAGATTAGTGGGAAGGAGTCTCATGTTTGTAAATTGAAGAAGGCTTTGTATGGCCTTAAGCAGGCTCCTCGTGCTTGGTATGAGAGGATTGATCGATACCTGATGAGCCTAGGCTTCTCAAAGAATGATGCTGATTCAAATCTTTACTTCAAGATAGTTAATGGTGAGGCAATAATCTTGGTTCTTTATGTTGATGATCTATTTCTTACAGGAGCAGAATATCTCATTATCAAATTCAAGGAGTTAGCTTCTGAATTTAAGATGAAGGATCTTGGATATACATGCATTACTTCCTAGTTTTAGAAGTATGGCAGAGGCCTAATGAGATCATTCTGAGTAAAGGGAAGTATACTATAGACATCTTGAAGAGATTTGGTATGAAGGATTGCAAATCCATGTCTACACCAATGGAAACCAATTTGAAGAAATTGAGTGAGTCTACAGCTAGTTCAGATCTGGTGGATCCCACTATGTATAGGCAGTTGATTGGATCGTTGATGTATCTAGTCAATACTAGACCAGATATTTGCTATGCAGTGACTGCACTTAGTTAGTTCATGTGTGAACCAAGGCAAATACATCTAGTTGAAGCTAAGCATATCTTGAGATACTTGCATGGCACCATTGGATATGGCTTGAGATATTCTTCCAGTGTAGATTACAGTTGCAAGGATATTTTGATTCTGATTGAGTAGGGAGTGTGGCAAATCGGAAGAGCACCTCTGGATGTTGCTTTAGTTTGGGGTGTGCGATGATTTCTTGGTGTAGCAGGAAGCAATTTTCAGTGGCACTAAGCACTACAGAGGCAAAGTATATTGCAGCTTGTGTAGCAGCTCGAGAAGCAGGTTGGCTTCGAAAGCTCCTTGTAGGATTGTTTGGACAATCATTGGAGCCGACTATTATTCATTGTGATAATCAAAGTTGTGTGAAGCTTTTTGTCAATCCAGTGTTTCATGACAAAACAAAACATGTTGAGATCAAATAGCACTACATCAGAGATATGGTATTGAGTAAAGCTATCCAGTTCAGATACATTTGTACTGATGAGCAGACGACTGATATTCTCACCAAGCCTCTCTCCAAAGTGAAGTTTGTGCACTTCTGACACAAGCTTGGAGTTGTGGAGAATGAATCCCTAGCTGAGAGGGAGACTTAGCATCAGTGACCTGTGATTTTCTTTAATGCATCTTTCTCTGTGATAGAGAAATTTGAGGTGTAAGCCCTTGACAATGCATCTTTCTCTATGAGAGAAATTTGAGGTGAAAGCCCTTCTTTTCACCCTCTGGGAGTAGCCATGGTGGATGTCATGTTGAGTGACTCCATGACATCACGTTGAGAGACTTCGTGATGATTTTCCTTGTACTTGTGTTTATCCATCCTCTGGGAGTAGCCATGGTGGACGTCATGTTGAGATGAGGACATCACGTTGAGTGACTCCGTGATGGGCACTTGTGCATATGTTCTTGTCCATACATGGGAGTAGCCATGATGGACGATATCACGTTGAGTGACTCCGTGATGAGCTCTTTTCCACATATGGGTGCAGCCATTGTGGGTGTCATGTTGAGAGACTCCATGACATTGGATATAGAAGTATTCCTCCCTACCTAAGAGGGAGTGTTAATGTTATAGCCACGGGCTCCATACTTCCACAATTTAATTAATGAACAATAAATGGCATATAGCCGTTGGCTATTTATTTATTGTTATCGATTTTTGTGAAGAGACACATCACTTAAACATTAAATTATATTTGTTAAATGAGGCCGACCTCATCTTGTTATTCGTCACCTTTTATTTGTGTCGCAACCTTTCATTTGGTGGCCGACCTTGCATCTTGAAGGGACATGTCTTCTCCATCGATCTGTATATAAGGGAGATGTTATTCATTCATTCAGATCATATTCAGTTCATTCCATTCAGAGTCAAGTGTCAATTCATCTACAGCAGATCGTCTTATTGTTTCAAGATTTCGATATTGTGAGAAGTTGCGATTTGCCTCTAGAGAGAGGTGTTGTTGATATTGCATCATATTGGTCTTGTCTTGACCACATTGTAAAAGCAAATTCCTGCTGATTTATCAATATATAAGTGATATATTGTTGCTGGGTTTTTCTCCCTCAAGTTGGAGGGTTTTCCCAGGGTATATGCTGTGTCAGATTGTTTAAATTGTTCTAAATCTGCTTATTTAATTTCTGATCCTAAAAAACTAACACCTCTCAAAGTACAGTACTTGTTGTCAAGTTAAATCAACTTCACAAAAAATTAACAAAACAAAAAGAAAAATAAAGAATAAGGAAGAAGTGAACACCAAAAGGAGAAAATATTATATTGAAAAATTGAATTACAAAAAGGAGGTAATTGATGAAGAAATAGAAAAAATATAATAAAATAAGAAGTCTTATATTGGCATAGTGTAATAATCTTCTTGTACGACAAAAAAAAACTTGTATTGTATGGCCCTACCAATTAGGCAACATTGTATGGCCTTTCCTATCTAGCAACATTATGCGGCCCTACCTATTTGGTGACATTGTAAAACCCTACCTATGTGGTGACATTGTATGACCCTACCTATCTAGCGACATTGCACAGCCCTATCTATCTAGCGATATTGTACTGTCACATTATTTTTTGGCGATATTATATTTTTGTGACTATTGTACGGCTGTCTCAACTCCCTATCTATATTGTATGGCTGCTCAATTCCCCATCTACATTGTATGACTACCTCATTGCTCCATCTACATTGTGCAGCCAAAATTAAGGAAACCACACGGCAATGTTGTACAACACACTCCTTGCATTGTACAAACTACAACCCATTAAGAATTGCATTGTACAACACAACAACTTTTCACTTGTACGGCACAATACTGTCCTGTACAATGCAACAGGTGTGAGCATATTGTGTATTTTTCCATTATACAATGCAATCTTTCCATTGTACGATGCAAGTCTTCAACTATACAATACAAAAAAACTCTCACTGTACAATCTAGCTGCAAGTTTCCAGTTTTATGACGACTATATATTCCTATTGTATGGTCCTTATTGTTCATTGTACGACGACTATACATTCTTATTGTACAGCATGCAAATTCCATTGTACACCCTTCTTGCATTGTACAATCTACAAATTCCATCGTATGCCTTGCAAATCAAGATTCTCAATGACAATCTATTCTTAGGAGCCATTCTCAACAATATTCTATTTTCGGGAGCCATTCTAAGTAAAAGTCTATTCTTGAGAGCCATTCTCAGTAAAATTCTATTCTTGAGAGCCATTCTCAGTAAAATTCTATTCTTGAGAGCCACTCTCAGCAACAGTTTATTCTTGAGAATAGTACAATATATTCTCAACCTCAGTCCATTCTCGATGCTTCTAGTATTGTGCATAGTCAGGCACAAACAAAATATGCTGCAATACAATATGGGCTTAGTGATCAATTGGGTGCAACATTCTCAACTTTCAGCGTGCAATCAGATAGGGTCTCTTGGTTGCTTGGTCTGAAGCATTATTCACATATCAACATACATTGGTTAAACACTCCAAAATCTCTGCTTTTTGGCTTTGTTAGCATTGTTTTTTGCCTCTTAAAAAATCATGAAAATGATGTGTGTCATGAAGGTCTATGCAATTTTGAAGGTCTTACTTTGGGTACCATATGGGTTAGTGATTAGTTGGGAGCAAGATTCTCAACTTTCAATGTGCAATCAGATAGGGTCTGTTGGTTGCTTGGTCTGAAGCATTATTCGTATATCAGCATACGTTGGTTAAACACTCCAAAATCTCTATTTTTGGCTTTTTTAGCATTGTTTTTTGCCTCTTAAAAAATCATGAAAATGATGTGCATCATGAAGGTTTGTGCGGTTTTGAAGGTCTTCCTTTGGGCTTGATGACGAAGGCCCCGTCCCTTGACCCCGCCCTGTATTGCAACAAGGAACACACTAGGGGTGTTTCCCCTTGAACCTAATAGGGGCACTGCCCCCAAACCCTTGCAAGAGGTGGTACCCCTTGACCTCGCTAGGGGCATTACCCCCAAACCCCCACCAAATTCATTTGATTTTCCAAGTACTCTCCAAGTCCGAGTCTACAAAGTACACTTCCAAGTTTGTCTATAGATCCTTGTCTACAATATCGTCATTAGTTTGGAAATTCTTCCCTAATGTTACTTGATGTTTACTTGTCATCTGGAAGACGATTTTTTCTTTTGGGGGAGGTGATGTAGTTAGTGTACAATGACTATTATTATGTTTCGATAACTATGTATTAATTGCTTGTTAGTTTTTGATGGTTACAAGTGTCAATTGATTGACAATTGTGTTCCTCTTGACAACTGTCAGATCCTTTAAATAGATTGCGTATCGTCAAGGAAACAAGTATGATCTAGTATAATCAACTCTGATCCTTGGTTGACCATCTTTGGTCCTCTTCTGTAATAATTTCATGTGCAAATAAAAATATATTTTACTCCTGTATCTAGTATGCTTTGTCATATCTATTATTAATTCATGTATTAATTTTATCAAATAAAGTAGTAAACAATTGTTCAACCCCTACCCTACCAAAATAAATTCTACTTGATACACAAGTGGATGAAATGACAAACTCCTTTATAGTTAGTAACTTAGTCCCAAGGACACTGTTAGAGCTTGATAAGGAACTCATCATTGAAACCTTCTATATAAGATTCCCTTAGAGGAGCACAACCTCCACCAAGGCTCAACATAGTTTAAGGCCTTTGATTATGATGACTCTCTAGGAAGTAGCTCACTTGACATTTCCACATCATATCCTCATTCCTTTATGGCACATAATTTTACTTTGTCTCTTGAAGCCTCATGAATCTTACATAAAGGTAGAGGTTAGCCTTCTACCCAACAATCCCTGATCCTCACTATCTTAACTAAATATTTTCCTTCCTTTCTCTTGTCTCCTTGTCTCCACCAAAAGATAAAAGCACTTGTTATGATCCTTGATGATCAATTTACAAGGTTGTAGAATATTACATAATATAAGAGACATACATTATAAGTGCATGTAAGTGAGTTGATGAGCACATGGCGATACTAAGAGGTGGGGTGAATCAATATCTAATAATCTTTTACTTTTCAAAACTTAACCAATCACAATAAGAACATTCAAGTAAGATCTAGCAATTAGGAACACAATAAGAACACATGATTTACGTGGAAACCCTTTCGGGAGAAAACCACGACACAATATTGCCTATATACTATAGATTAATCTTTTTCTTCTTGTAAGCTCCAACCTACTATCAAAGTCTCCAATCTCTATACTGTAGTCGGCCATGAGTCGATGTAGTCGGCCGAGAATGTACTTGGTCGGCAGTGAGTCATAAGTAAATAAGACATTAGTTAATATTAATAATCCATGTACTTATGTACATTTCATGTTGGCTAGTTGCCTCAGGAATTAAGCTCCTGATGAAGCAATTAGTTATAGTGGAGGGACGCGACGGTTGGTACCTCAACCACTGCCAACGTACTATATGTACTTGAGTCATGTAGTCGGGAAACATGATGGTTCTACTATGCTATGCTATATTCTGTCTGGAGACATTATGATGTAATTGTCGAATACTGAATAAATAAGTATATCTATGTTCTGTGCGATTGCCATGTGATTATTATATGATGTCAATGTTATTTTATATCTCCATTTACTATGTACGTCATTGTAACCATAGTGAGTAAACATTTGGCGTCGTTGCCTAAGCGAATCCGGTAACCAACCAGACAGGAGAATGGCATTGTGATGGGGCAGCCGACCGAAGGGCCGGTACAAGCAAACGAGGATCGTGAAGACGCTCTGACGGAAGACCTCTACAGTCTGTGGGAAATCTCGTTAAAGGACCACATACAAAGGGAGGCTCTCAGGCAAGAGATCCCTCAGGCGGTCATTTGGGATAGACTGCACATCAACGAAGAGGTCGACCATCTTCTTACCAAACTACCAAGACTGATAGCACGCCACTACATTATCTTACAGAATCTTCGGGCGGAAGAGGATCAAGAATGCCAAAGGCAACAAATCTTGCAGCGGTACGAAGAACGAACCAAACGGGAAGAGGAGGAACGAGACACTAGCCAGAGACGTACCCCTAGGAACCAACAATGATTGTGTGAAAGACCTGTAATGCCTGTAGGACCGAACAAGGACAAGAACCGAATACCATTCGGGCACGAAGCGGAGGAGAAAAGAGTTCGGCGATCATTGAGAGTACAGGAGCAAGAAAACCGGCGGCGGAGATTAAGGCAAGTCGATAAGGAGTTGAATGAAGATTTAATTGAGATTAATCAGAGTATAAAAAGAACTGTTGGCGTTTCAATTAGCACCTCTGGAGTGCTTATTGGAAACGGACAGCTATTGCAAGTGTGTTAGTACATGCTCTTCGGATTATAGAGAGGAAGATCTCTCTTTGCTGATTTTCTACTGTAAAAAAGGGGTGTACTAAGGTTTCCTACCTTTTTTACTCAACGGCAGGACACAAGGGCGCATAAACACAATGCGCCATAGCTAAGCTTTTTCTCTGGTTTCCGCAGATCTTAACTACGACTAACTAAGCTTCTAAACTATCCTACTTCCTCAAGATAAACAAAGCATGAGGGCGTAGGAGCGAAATGGTATTGGTTGGATCACTTGAATCCTCCATCTCAATGGAATATGGCCGAGGCTCTGAACCTTCGGATATATACCAAGATAGGGCTCGATGCAAGCAAACACTCTCTTACGGTAAACTGGATCTGAGACTTGCCAAGGAGGAGGAACCCCTATCCGAGGTGTAGGCTTGGAAACAACTCACTGGAAACAACAAGGAACGATGGCCTGTCTAACAGGATTCCCGAGGAGGTGACGACACCTGTGCAAAGTCTAGGCCGCAAGACAAATCATTAAACAACATCATACGATAATGATTGATGACAAAATATCCAAGGAGGTGACGACACCTGTCCAGGGAGGAGATTGAAACAATGCACTATTTGAAAACAAGACTTTGAATATACTCAAATAATTAGATCGAGCAAGCATGCGCCATCTGATTTATTTCTTCAAAGTTCTCCAAAGAATTACAAAGGTTGGGACAGCAAAGGCACGAAATCATGCACAATTGCTATCAACCAATGAACTCTCATCCAAGAGTGAACAAATATAAACAAGCGAACTCTGGCAACAACGGCACAGCAATTTTGCTTAGCAAATAAAGGTTAAACAAATAAAGAACCTAAGGCTCTTATTTATAGAAACTCAAAGGAGTAGGCAACCCTAAAATCTCCTTGAGTTAACAAACAGTTCTTGCTAATCAGCAAAATTTATTTCTATGTCTAAAAGCAGGTGAGTAATCAGTTAACTGGAAATCTACTTCAGTTAACTGAAACTAAACAAAAGTCAAACTGGGAGTCTACCTCAGTTGACTGACACCAAACTAAAAGTGAACTCTTGCTACAAATGTGTCTCCAAATAGACATCCACCTTTTGAGGAGATATGAGATCCACAAATCGTGTGAGTCAAATAGACATCCTAGATTAGTGGGATCTGACATGCATGATCTGTGGAGATCTGAATCAACTTGGAAAGGGGCATCAAGTTGACTTCAATCATATTTAATGCTATTTGGAGGGTAGGACGTCCTTCCTTGGTGCTTTACACCTCTTCACCACTGGTCAACAAAGTCTCTATCCAATCATTGACCTCTTTAGCCCCCGAGCAATTAATGCTTTTCAAGGTGACTATGTGGTGTCTAAGCATTTCTTCACCCGTCGCAAGTTGCTGCTGCTAGTTTATGCATTGGGCAGCTGCTTCATCTAACTGGATAGACATGGCTGCAATTTTGGCTAATTTGCAACCATTGGGATCTTCAAGGAATGAAGATCGGATGACATCTTGGAACCATGTTTGTACCGTTTCAAGCTCAACATATTCTCCCCCTTCTCGCTGATATTCTAACTCAGGGAAGGATATTACCAACGTTCTTGCGAAGTTGATAATATTGGCGACAAAGCGTCTTTAGTCAATTAGCTCTACTGAATTGGCATCGTAGGCTCTCACCTTCTATGCCACCTATTCTTTCCACTCAAAGAGATGGTGTCTGTTTTCAGTGGTTGTAACTGATTCATATGCTTGTTGCAAATCAGCAACTATCGCTTCCTCTCTCGGCCTTTCTTGAGCTGCCTTCACATCTGACTGCTGGATTTCTGATCGAAGTCCATGTGCTCTGTCTCTCAGCTGATATGCATCCGCTAATACACACCTTCCTTTGACGACAAACTCATCCACTTGACGTCTCAAGTGTTTGTCATATGTGATCAACTGGTGATGGTTTCTTTCAGCTGGGAGATCCAATAGTCCTTGAGGCAAGGCCGAGGAGTCGGGAATGTCACGTATCAAACTAGAAATGTACAATTTCAGCCTTCAAGGCTACTTTGTCTTGTCCATCCTTTGTCATCCTTTCTTTGACGTTCACTGAGGCGATTCAAAGAAGGTCTGCCTCCACCTGTCGAGTGGTCTTTCCAAGGTTCACCTTTGAAAGCGTGAAATCCTCAACCCTCACATTATGTATGTCTTTGTCTTCAGGCGGGGCAGCAGTCTATATGACAACCTCGTTCTCTGCATTCCTCTCTACATGTGTCTGCTTCTTCAACTTCTTTGTCGGCATGTCTTGTGGGACATGGTGGAATTCAGAGAAGTCAAGCTGATAAAAAGGTCTCTCCCTTTTCCTCCCAAGTGAGCTTTCCAGCCAGATAGAATCTCGGCTAGCATCGCTAGGAGGAGGAACATAGGCCCCCTAAATGCTAGAAGAACGAGACTGTGCCGTGGCAATGCCTCGTGGTGGCGAGTCCAAGTCAATAGGACTTTGCGACCTCTGTGATGGTGGTGAAGACGATGGCTCTGTTTCTATCACAGGCACAAATTCTGCTGCAACTTCTTCTACAATGGATTCCATCTCTGCAACGATTATTTCAATCACTGGCTCTGGTGTAGCTGCAGCGTTCTCAACTGTTTCAGGTAAATTGGTGGCTGTCTCCACCTGTACCTCTTGCCGGCTTGTGCTGGCAATTCCTCTTCTTCCCCATGTGCTCCCTGACATCTGCATTCCTTTTGGAAGAATGCTCATCTTCTTCTGTCTGGGTTTCCTCCTAGACGAGGAAGGTAGTGTAAACTGAACCGTTGGTGGCTCTGATCGGGGAAGTACTACCTTCCTTGTCCTTTTACTGTCAAGGTAGAGTTGACTGTGTCGAACTACTCTACCCGTTCTTTCCTCTATAGACGTACTCTCTTTCGTGTACCAGTCTACTTTGCCGAGTGGTTGTGAATCCACTAGACCCATGAAGAAGGAAGAAAGAATGACTTCTTCTTCGTCATCAGATAAGCCCTCGATGTCCTCTGACATGAATTATGCAATCTGTGAGAGCTTGAATCTGCTATGGTTCCTTCTTCTCACTTTGAACTCATCCTCGTAGTTGACCCAAAAATCTTCCATGAAAGGTTCATGTGATGATCTTTGCTCAAGGTGTGCTGCGAAGATGCCTCTGGGGTCATAGGATGGCCTCCTGTCAATGAGGTACTTGAGATTAAATCTCACTATTTCCTGGCTTATCAACCTAGCATCGGCTGCAATCTTGCATCTGTAGAATCCCATCTGAAAAGGAAAGTTTGCAGCAGACTTCTTCTTTATGCGAAGGTAAGAGTGAACCTCGGCCAACTGCCTCAGGAATTCCATGAACACTACCTTATCTGAGGGGTAGCGTGGCATCATGGCAGGGTGGCCATTGTAGCCATACACACATATGTAGGTGAAAGTGGGGAATTGGATGAACCAATCCGCCCAGTCCACCATTGCTGCCTTAGCTGCTGGTGAAATACGAACGTGCATCTCATGGTCTAGCTCGTGCACGGTGTGCATAGTGAAAAGGTCACTTATCTTCTTGAAGTGCCTTTCCACTAGAGTGAACTCAAGACAAGGAAAGTATTCTTGGACCTTTTGCACACCCAGGGTTCCCACAGTGTTTAGTGTTCAGAAATCGCCTTGGAAGGCTATCAGGTAGACCAATTATGAACACATGTGGAAACGGTGTTCTTCTAGAAGCCCGGTGAATTGCTGGTGGAGTGTGTCACTGATTAGAGAGGCCCAGTCGTAATGTTCTTTCCTGCAGATTATTTTGCCAATAATGTAGAACATCCACGGCTGGAAGGATTTTCCCTCTTCTTGCCCAGTGACTCTACTGAGTAGGGTGATTAACACTCCGTACTCATCTTTGAATTCTCCTCTCCCAACCAATCTAGGCAAGCTCGTTCTCTTTGTTTTCAACCAATGTTCAGGCATTATAAGCGAACACTGATCCTTCGAAGCCTCGAATGCCTTTTCGCATTCTGTCACAGATATGACCTTCTTGGTAGGGCATGGTGGAATTGCAAAACATGTCTCTATGTCCACCGGCTTTAAACTGCAAATCACCCTCCTGTCCACTGACAGGATCTCTCTTGTAGTAGGGTTGTAATGCTTTGTGCAAGCAATTACAAGCTCGATGCTCTATAAGTTGATCGGAATAGACACAGCTTGGAATAAACCAGATTCTTCAATGTTTTGCAACGTAATTTGGTTCATACCCTCCAAGTCTTCAGAACTAACCTCTGGATTTTTCTGCCATAAGTCTGTGTCAGTCGTTTTCAGGTAATCATGGTATAAGACCGTTTTGGTCTTGTATTGTACCTGGGAGTACTGCATTCTGAAAACCTTGAAGATTGACTGGGCACTTGACCCTGTTCTGACACTTTTCTGGAACTGCTAAAAATAGCCTCGCCGGGGGATAGTTTTTACGAAAAATTCTGAGACATGGGTTTTGTTAAGAATGATTTTCTAGACAAACCCAGATCGTCAAAAATTCGGAAAATGAGTTTTTCTTTGACATGCAAGAGCCCTTCGGTGGCAGAGGCAACGGGGCACCAGAAAGTGATTTTTCTCGGAAAAATCTAACACATGGGTTTTGTTCATGCTTCAAAGCTAAACAAACCCAGTTTGTCTGTTTTTCAATATTATGACTTTTTACGGAAACCCTAAAAAATAGGGGCAGTAGGGCTACTTTTTCTGGAAAAATCTAACATGTGGATTTTGTTGAAAAAGTTGTGTTGATCATACCTAGTTGGCCAGATCTATGATAATCTGTCGTTTCCTATGACATGCAAAAGAAATATAGACAGAAATAGAGGAAGTAGAGAGAAGATGGATTGGAAGTTATAAACTGCCACTTTGTAATAATCTGTCTCTGGAAGCAATCTTGGGGGAAGAATACTTTTACTGCCAATGATCTTCAAAAAATATTGAAGATCCATCCAAAACCTCTGCCAAATCTTGAAAACGTGTTCTTGGGAGCTATTTGATGTTTTATCCTTCAACCTGCAAAAAGAATAATGAAGAATGGGACGCCTAGCATGAATATATGGTGATTAGGGTTAATATCCACAAAGTATGGAAGATAACTCATCATTTAGGCCTGATTTGGAGTTCCAAAAGAGGATTTCCACTGATTGTGGAGTGTTTGGCCTTTTTTTGGCTCCAAATTTGCTAACTCAAGTCAACACTTTTGCTTTGACTTCTTTTAGGCGTCCATCCTTGAAGTTGATCATTTTGTCCATTTTTGCAAGCTGAAGTGGCTTCGTTTGATCTTTGATTCAGGTTACTCAATTGATCTCAGGCAGTGGCTAGCAGTTCTATTGTTGAGGCAGGATCAGCATGATTAGATATGCCTGGGAGGGATTAACTCAGAAAACTGAGTTTAGGCCTCCAGAAAGAAGGGCGCCTTTCCTTGAGAGGGGCGCTTTTGACAATGCCTTAGTCAATTTTCATTGACTGTTCTTTGTTTTCATCTTTTTAGACCCTCTTTGCTTTGATCTGACGTTCTCGATGCTTAGATGAATCAGATGACTCTGCTTGACGGTGCATCGAGTAGCTAGCTCGGTCTTGCCCAGGATGACTGACTTCTCAGTTGAAGCTGGCAAGTTTTGGTCCTTCAAACTAAAGGGCGCCCCTGGCCAGCAGGGGCGCTTTTAGCTTTTGACTGGATTTCTTCATGCTGTGAACTGCCTGACTTTGACCTCCTCCATTAATTGATTGATTTGTCGGAAGTTCTTGCTGATAATTCTACTGACGAGATAGGTCATAGCTGAGAAGATCATCATGGGAGGCAGTGAAGATTCTGGTTGAATCTGGATGACTTTAGGAAAGGGCACCTTTCTTCAAGAGGGGCGCTTTTAGCCATGCCTTAGCCATTTTCTGGCTTGTCTTTCCAGTTCTTCAATTTTGGCTTTTTTTGCTTGATCTCAACTCGTGATCATTTGGTGTGTCTCGTGGACCTGCTGTCAGATTGATTACGTAGCTGAGAGGAAACTGGAAAGATATCATGTATAGAGCTATAGCAAATGGATTCATCTAGTGCCTGTAACTGAGGGGCGCCCCTGGCTAGCAGGGGCGCTTTTACCATGAAGTTCTCTGATTTGGCATCTTCGTTGCTGATAGATCCTCCATACTTTGCTGGCGACTGGTCAATGATCTCTGAATCAGATGATTTTGCTGATTGTCTCGTTGTCGAGCCAGCATGAGAGTGAAGAGGATGACTGAGTTGAAGATGCCAAATGATTACATTTTCCCTCTGAGATCTAAAGGCGCCTTTCTTCAAGAGGGGTGCCTTTTCACCTTTGGACTGTGTTTTGCCTTGGTAGACAAAACGTGCACTCTCCAGACAGCCAAATTTTGGCCTTTTCCGTTTTGAGAATCTCCTTCGTTGAACGGCATCATTTTCATCCTTTTCCGCCATGGCTTCTTCGTTGAAACTTTTGAGGTTTAGCTTTCAGTACCTGGTATTGGCCGATCTGCCATAAATGGTTGCGGAGCTCCTAACTTTGTTCCTAAAAAATATAAATAGACCCACCAGAGTAGAACATATTTTTTGATAATTCTGACTTGATCAGTGTGATCGTGAAGGCAATTAATCCTATCAGAATTATTTTCAACCATTTCCGGGAAGGTCCTATTTTTAAGGGTTTCCTTAAACATAGGGGCGTAAAACCCTAATTTTCATTTTTTCAGAATTTTAACCATAGGTTCCTTGACAGAAACCCACAAAGACTTCATGCTTGGTTTGACCTAAAACATACTTTCAATGGCATTTTTACATTGTTTAGCTCAATTTAAGTAGAATGCCAAAAATTTCATTTTGGGTACAACAAGAACAAATGCTAATCTTGAGAAGATAGACCAATCTATCAGTAGAGAACATTAGAGTTTTGTGGAAGGGACGAACGAGGAACCCTTCATCACCCCGTATGTACTAAGATATAAAAGTCAAGAAAATGAATTGAGTGGAGAAATTGAGAACAACATCCGACGCATTCGGGAGTTGTCCATATCAAACGACGACGAAGGGCTGAGGATTGGGAGATCTGAGCCCAAGACCCCTTGGCAGAGGGAGCACCGGAGTGGGACCCAAGACACTCAAGGTGTCGAGGACACTGACGGAGGACGGGAGAGTGACTCGTACGTGGCCGAGAGTGCAAGTGACGCACCAGAATGTAACGGGGAAACCGGTCCATTCGGGTCCAGTACACAAGGAGGACAGCGGAGAAGGATGGTGATTCCAAAGCGGCAGAAGTTGCCGAAGTTTATAGGGAATGGGCCAGAGGATCCAGTTCGACATTGCAAAACATGTGAGACAATCTTGATAGCAAGTGGAGAAAATGACCCGAATCATTGGTTGAAAGCCTTTCCGGCGACACTCAGAGATAGTGCCATCAATTGGTACTCAGAGTTGGACCAAGCACAAAAAGCTACATGGAGATTACTCAAGAAGGCCTTTCAGGATGAATTCAAACTCCTAAGGGATGACAGTGAGATTGTAGCAGAAATCTACAGTACGAAGCAGGGAAAACACGAGAATGTGTGCACATACAATCGGCAACTGAAAGACTTGTTGGGAAAATTGGAGGTTCAACCGGTCGATGGGCTAAAGAAGCAATGGTTCATTGAAGGCTTGCTTCCGTCGCTGAGGAAGAAGATGAAAGTCGTGCCTCCATCGTTGTACGCTGAAGCATACAATCAGGCGATGGATATAGAAAGCGAAAACAAAACATCCTCCCGAGGGAAAAAAAAGACGGACGACAAGGAGAGTGTGGACGACAGTGACGGTGAATCCAAGACCGTACAAGCACTCAGGAAAGATATGATGTGAATGATGAAAGAACTGAAGGCTGACAAAGAGAGTAAGAGGGAAGCACGAGAACTATGGTGTACAGACTGCAATGGGGAAGGTCACACGAAGGCGAACTATCCAAAGAAGTTATTCTGCAATATCTGCCAAGTGATGGGACATTCCGTCAAGGAATGCCCATACAATTTAAAAGACAAAAGTGCACAAGTACTCTTTGCTCAAGGAGAACCGTCGACACCGCCGAACACACCACCGAAGCCCCAGTACAATAGCAATGCATCCCCTAGAGGTTACCAGAGCAACAGGAGCAACAAGAGTCCGAGGAACAAAATACAATACAACGGTAAAGGATGACCCATGATCCAATGCCGAAAGAGCAACAAATGGGGTCACTTCGCCAAGGACTGCTAGAACGGCCAAGGTTCGGGAGGAAGATTATGTAAGTGGTGTGGACCAGGCAACCACAAAGATAGTGTATGCCCCAAGCAGAAGGGTATCAATATGCTGGAAGTAGAAGAACAAGAGGTACTAGCGATCACTAGAGCGCAAGCAAAGAAGGCAACCTACCCAGATGCACATACAGAAAAACAAAGGCTGAAGGAAGCAAAAGCTGAAGTAGAACTAGTGATGGCGAAGGAGAACAAAATATCTCTGGAAAAGCCAGAAACCTCTCGACGGTCGGAGGCGGAAATCAACATCGTACGGAAGATACTGCAAACCACCGTACCAATGAAAGTAACTGACCTTCTCCAGACGTTGCCATAGTTGGGACTGGCAATGACAAACGTCCTCGAGGATGTCAAGCAATCACAAGCGGAGGACCGAAGGCAAGAATTGGTACCAGATTCACCACCATATGGTGAACAAACCATTGATCCTGTACTACTCACGAGGAACATCGGGAAGATGCCAATAGTTGTGCAGATGGAATATCTTGCAAATACTATCGTCGATGGAGGATCGGGAGTCAATGTACTGCCCAAAGACACATGGAAGAGCCTCGGGAAGCCTACACTTTGGCCACCGACATTCCAACTCATTGGTGCCGATGAACATGGTATCAAACCATTGGGAATGTTGATGGCGCAAATGGTGGTGATCGGAACACAACCATTCCTGTTGAACTTTGCAGTCATTCCATTGTAGAGGAAGGCGTACGATGCATTGCTTGGACGAGGGTGGCTAGTGGCAGCCAAGGCGAATCATAATTGGAAAAGAAATACACTATCCATAGAAAATAAAGGGAGGAAGTACGTGATTGACTTAAAGAATTAGGTCGTCAGTGAAGAACTGACATCTTCTGAATCAGAATCCGACGGGGGAGAGCCAGACATGGACGAAGGAAGGAAAGCAATGGAGCCAAACGATGAGGGCATACTTGAAATCGAGCGTTGGTTGGAAGACGAGACAAGTTCGTTCAATGGCCTCTTTCATTGGCAGATGGAAGATTATGAGGTGTTCCAGCGAGAGTGTAACATGCTGCAAATCGGAGAAATCCAGGAAGGAGAAGAGAACGACACGTTTAGCCAGACACTTTCGGTCGAGTACGGAGAGTACAAGAAAGAATATCAGAACCGGACGATACGCCAACCCACAAATCCGAACAGGTACGAGATAGAAAAATTGTGTTGGAGCCAAAAAATGGAAAAAATAAAGTAGAGAAATTAGAAAATGTTAAAAATGAAGAGAGAGAAAAAAGAGACGGAGAGAGAAAAGAGATAGAGAGAAAAAAAGAGACGGAGAAGAAAATAAGAAAAGATGGAAAAGATGAAGAACAAAATGAAAAGCAAAAAATGAAGAGAGGAGAGAGAAAATAAAAAATAAGGTGAAAGGGAAATTAAAAGAAACCAAAATAAAAGGCTGGGCCACAAGGACCGTACGACATAAAAAGGAGGAGAGATTGGCGAAAAGAGAGAAACCCTGGCTAAGTAGGCTGAAGCGTGATCCGTACATCGTACGGCTTGAGGAGGGAAGAGTCGAAGTTGGTCTGTACGCCGTACGACTGGGAGGAGAAATCGGAGAAGGCACTTCGTACGACCTGGTAAAGGAGTGATAGTACAGCCAAGCAAGACCATCGTACGACAGAACAAATGTAAAATACAGACAAGAAGAACCATTGTACGACCAAGAAGAAAGCTGAGAAAGACATCACCAGAGCAACTCGTACAAAATCCATCCATTCCATAGTTCGTACGACCCTCCATAAACTTTCAATCGTACAACCCTTATTAGGCATACGGTTGGAAAGTGGTTGTGTACGACCCAGGCAGGACACATTTGTACGACTGAGAGGTTGCACCATACGTTGGATGTTGAAGGAGGCCGTACGGCAAAATCAAGAGGAACCCGTACGCTGTGGGAAGGAGACCGTGTGACAAAACATGGAGTCCGTACGTTGTGCAAGTATGAATTTCGTACGTTGGGCAAGTATGAATTCCGTACAAATAAACTTGAAGAAGCCCGTACGGTTGAGACAGGGAAAAGCCATACGCGTGAATTGGACGAAGGTCGTTTAGATGAAACAAGATGTCGTACAAGGGGAAGTGGTTGTACCAGATATTAATCTCTCGGCCGTACGCATCATCATCAAAAGGGTTGTACAAGTTAAAAAAGAGAAAATCGTACGTACCAAGCAAATAAAGACCGTACCAAGTATTGAAGTAAAGTCTAAGAAAAACAATACAAAATCTATATTTTTCAGCTTCATCAGCACTATTTGGAACCTGTGGAAAAATCATGAAAATGAGGCACACGATGCAGTTTCGAGTGGTTTCAGGTAGCGCGCCAGGGGCGCTGCCCTCGGATTCCACGAGGGGCGCTGCCCCCAAACCCCCGCAAGGGGTGCTGCCCCTTGACCCCGCTAGGGGCGTTGCCCCAAACCCCCATCAGATTTATTGGAATTGCCAAATTGCAGTGCCACCAGCCATCATAGTATAGGAGCAGTTGGCTGCCGAGCAGACAAGAGTTGCAGCTCTTGAGGAGAAGTTTGCAGAGAGAGATGGAGTATTGGGTGAGAGTGACAATCAATTGGCAAAGAAGGATCAGTTGGCATTCTTGGTTTTCAATCGTCTAGAAGACGACTACTTTGTGGGGGGATGATGTAGTCGACCGTGAGTCGATGTAGTCGGTCGAGAATGTACTTGGTCGGTAGTGAGTCATAAGTAAATAAGACATTATTTAATATTAATAATCCATGTACTTATGTACGTTTCATGTTGGCTAGTTGCCTCGGGAATTAAGTTCTTGACGAAGCAATTAGTTATAGTGAAGGGACGCGACGGTTGGTACCTCAACCACCACCAGCGTACTATATGTACTTGAGTCATGTAGTTGAGAAACATGATGGTTGTACTATGCTATACTATGTTCTGTCTAGAGATATTATGATGTAATTGTCGAATACTGAATAAAGAAGCATATCTATGTTTTGTGCAATTGCCATGTGATTACTATATGCTATCAATGTTATTTTATATCTCTATTTACTCCATACGTCATTGTACTCGTAGCGAGTAAACATATACAAACTGAGCTCCAACTCAGCAAGAGGCTCCAATCTCTACTTGATAGGCTCCAACCCCCACAAATCTGATCCAAACTTTTTTCCCTTATAAATTTGATCACAAATTGAAAATCCAATCCAATTTCAAATCTAATTCAACTCATGTACTCTCTCCTTCCACAAATCTGATCCAAATCATGTATTCTTTCTTTTCACAAATCTGATCCAAATTATGTATTCTTTCTTTTCAAAAATCTGATTATAATGTTGGCCCCACAGTTGTCATTGCACCAAAAGTTTGACATGTTAATGCCCGATACAACCACCAAAGTTAACGGATCCACGGGAGGTAGTTAAGCCATATCACGAATCCCGAGGGGAGCGCTAACCATCTGCCAACAATCTCCCTCTCAGTGTTACCTGAGGGGATTTGAACCCAACACCTTTAGCTCTGATACCAATTGTTGGCCCCACGGTTGCCATTGTGCCAAAAGGTTGACATGTTAATGCCCGATACAACCGCCAGAGTTAACGGATCCACGAGAGGTAGTTAAGCCATGTCAAAAATCTCTAGGGGAGCGCTGACTATCTGCCAACACATAAATATGTCAATATATTAGAATATATTTCTACATATATCCTTCATGACTATTTTCTTCAGTTCTTCATATAAACTTGCACACTTTCCTCATAAAGAGCTATACATATTCTTCATAAATAACAAAATGAATTTTTTCAATATAAGTTTGATTGACACTTCATATTTTCTTCCTCTCGGACTGCTGAAAATCTGCTCTTTCTCACATGTATTTCATTGAACTACTTGTTTTTATTTCCCCCTACTTTTTCTTTTTATACCTTCCATGTGCCCTTTCACCAAGGTAGGCGCCCCTTCAAAAGGAGGTCGGCCTCATTGTTAATAATTAGTTTTATTTAATTTTTTTAAACTTCCTTTTAGGAAGTCGGCCCCCATAGTCTTTAAACGTAGTTGCAGCCTTTTATAAATTATTTTTGCTGCTTTTATCACTTCTTTTAAATTGTAATCGCTGATATAAAGTTGCTGCTCCATTTGTCATATCAATTGCTGTCTTTGGTAAAAGATAATCACTGTCTTATTCTCCTCATGAATCACTGTCTTCCTTTGTTAAGCTCTTTATAAATTCTTTTTGCTGTTTGTTATTGCTGCTATTAATAATCTTCATCGTTGTTTGTAATGGGTGCTAATAAGGAAGTCGGTTAGCATATGAATAGCATATGAAAGAGCTATTTTAATCACTTCTTTTATACTTTCTAATTAACTTATTAATAGCTTCTTTTTTTGTTGTCTTTTAATCATGAATAAATCGCTCCTTAATCATTTTTCATTACTTCATAATTCTTATTCTTCTTTACTTAGTCGATTCATGCATTTAGACTTGGGCGCCAAAGTAAGGTCTGCTACAATTTCCTTTGACATCAATGCCAAAAAATAATCTTGCCAATACGCTTTGACATCAATGAAAATATCTTGATTATTTGCTTTGACATCAACAACAACATTTCCAACATGAGTCTCATGATATAATTCAAGTGGAATGGGAAGAGATTAATTTTGAGAAATCACATATCTACATAATATTATAAAGATGTCACCCAATAGTGCAGAATTCAATCAATATCTGTATAAGAGCAGAGACCAAAAGAGTTTCAACAATACCTAGGCATTAAAAATGGTTCACAACAATTGTGAATCATATAGAACTATTTATGCACTTGAACACATCCATCACTATATCCTTGCCACCTTCATTCCCCTTTTTTAATTGGAAAAAATTACATTGAAAACATCCATAGCTTCACCATTGCCACCTCCAAAATTTTGCTCCTATTTCCACTCTGGGAGGACAGATGCCCTCTCTCCCTTAGGCAAGAGGTGGTTGAACTCCATCCCACAAGACATATTGCCTTTGCCGTTTCTCCCGCCCACTTTTAGCAACAACTGCACCTTTGCACAACAAATGCCCAAAATCAAGAGATGGAGGGAATTGAACAGCTGGGATAGAATTTCTTACCCAAGCATGCTGACCTTCCTATGGATGAGATTGGATGTGGGGGTAAACTTGATGATCCTCTACTACCTCCTAATGGTAGATTTATCACACTAGTGGCTTGTTTTACTTTTCTGATAATGTGAATAGGACCTCTGCAATTTTGAAATTATGTTGTTTGTTACTTTTGATTGTGATGCCTTGGACTTACTACCAAATTTCAGGGAGAAAGCATATAATCTTGTTCTAGGTTTCGTAAAGCCATGTGATATCCAGGGTGTGATGTAACATTGCCAGTTTATATGTATGATTAGCCATGTTAGCCTCTCCTCTTATGTAATATAAGCCAGCTTTTCACTAAAAAAGGTCACTTCTGAGGTCAACAAAGAGATTTAAAGGCAACTGTTTAAAGTCAAGTAATTATTTCTCTCTATTATTTGAAATAATATATCTGCTTCTCCCGACAGATATATTACTTCTCATTGGAGGCATTTTTTTGCCTCAACTTGAATGATATTCAGCTAAAATTCACCTTTATATTTCATTTGTCTTGTGGTTTTCCTTCATGGGGGTTTTCTACAGGATTCAGTTTTGGACTTGTTACAAGACTAAAAATCAATATTAAAATCTTAACTTTTGAATGTTCATGACATGAAAAATGCATTTTCTGAGCCTAAATTTATGATACTTTGTGTGAGGTTGATTGAAAATATAAGAATTTTGTTCCTAGTTCTTTCTGTCAACTGACTTTTAACAAGTAATTCACGTGAAACTAACTTCCAAATATATCTTCCTTGTCAATAACACATGGCATTTCCTTATAGTAAAGATAGTCTCTAGGAGAAATAAACATCAAAGAATGGATCATGAATTGATAAGATAAGCACCATACCTCAATAGAAGCTTTGCATAGAAGAATCATACGAGAAAGAATATCCTGCATTCCAAGTACCTCATGTCAAATTTAAAAACAAACATCCCTAATATAAATACTTCTGGCACATAAAAGAAATGCTGGTCTTATAACTTTTGTCAAGCAAGACTAATATCACTTCCTGTAGTAATAGCTGTAAAGCATCAGAGATTTGACTGAAAGCAAAAAATGGGAATTGTATTTAAAAAATCTCCTCAAAAAAGTGTAGGAGTTTAAAATAATCAGACATCACAAAACCTGCAACAAGTTAGCAATTAGATGAGGGTTGTGTATCCTTAACATCGTAAAACAATATCGTACCAGGTTAAAGGACTTTTAACATTCTTGATTTTAATTATCAATATTGTCCAAGCACGTGTCAAGCTCTACTTGCCAAACTCTTGAGGAACATGTCTGTTTACTGCTCTATCTGATAAAACTATTACTTGAATTAATGACAGAAATAACAATGCATATCAGACAGATGTAAAAGTATATCTTTATTCACACATGAAGTTATTGCAGAAGTAGACCAGAAATGGTCAGGCAGAGATTAGACTACTTTCCTTGACTATGTTAAGGCCATTTAGAGGACTCAACAGTTGCCACAAGAACACAACCATCTATCAACCAACTCCTATAACTACTTGAAAGTTGATAAACAATTAATAAATAGTCAGATACAACCATATTAACCGAACATAATAAAGGCATCGTATGCTGACTCTAATGTCAAAAGGAGAAAGGGAATTTCAAATCACAGACATATTGAGCTCACTGAACTTATCCTTTGAGGAGATTGGATTCGTATTTGTAGAACAAAAATAACAATATACAACAAAAAAACATGTGAAAAAAAGATGATTTTGGTGGTTGGTGTAGCCTGTGCAGGCCATTGTGCCTATGCACTACTATGGCAGTGTGACAAATATACTTTTTTGTTTTTGTCTTCTAACATGCTGTATAGGAGCGAATTTGCACCCCTTAAGCAAATTCCCCTTTCACATACCCTCACCTTAGAAAACCAAGTCCGAAGGTGAAATTATACATCACCAACCTGCCTTCCATCCACTTGGTGTTTGTCCTCTGTGTCGGTGACAGAATATTTGTCAAGGACGCAAGCGCGGCGTGCAGATGTCTACACAACGCGCTGCCGTCCTTGACGGATTCCTACATCTAAAGTTGGCAAAGGCGTTACACACCTGATTGGGGTCGAATTGTAACGTCCCTCTTCGACCAACCGACCCGAAAACAGCTTATTCCTTCTCATCCCACCTTCAAAAACAATTCTCCATTCAATCACTTGATCTTCTAGCAATCCTCTACACATTCAATCTCTCTTTTCACATCCTCTTAGCAATTCCTTCATTCTCAAGCAGCATTCTAGCATTTCATTGTGAAAATTACAGCAGCATCGACACTCCATCAACTCCGCTTTGCAAGTGTGAGGCAGCCATAGAAGTGTGGGCTTGGAGTCTTGCGAGACCTCCCTTCATCACCGCCGCAGTTGTGGTGACTTTGCAAAGTCCATACCTTGCATTCTCCCTCCATTGGCTAGTGAGCCTTTGGGTGGATGTGGTAACACTTCACTCCTCTCCTTTGTGATTTGATAGAATAGCATAGTATTGTTTTGTAGTCTTCAATAATCTTTACTTTCTACTTTCTTTATCGCATATTCTACTCCATTGCTTTCTGGTTGTCCGTGGAGCTGGAAACACCAAAACGGGGGTCTGACTGAGGCAGATCCCTATTCAACCCCAACAATTTTCCCCTTCTTGTTTGTGTGTAGGTGGACGTATGTGTGGAGCTAGCTGGCAAACAGGCACTTTTGTGAGATTATCTTCATCACCCTAGCTTTCATTTACTTTCTTTATCATCTCCGTATCTATTTCTTGTACTTTTTCATTTTGTTTTTCCCGCCAAAATCAACTAGCTAGGCTGTCAGTAAGTTTTTAGGTAGTTCTTACTGTACTCTATTGTTTTTTGGCTGTACGGACGCCAACGCGCTAGAAAGACGCAAGTGCAACGCGCTGTTGTCCCAAAACTGCGCTACCGTCCTCCGACAGAGAGCTATCTGAGGTGCGGTATCAACTCCAAAAACCAACTCGCTTAGTCCAAACCTGAACTTCAAGTCTATGGAGTGACATAAGAACTTCATAGTGCTCTTCATTCTTGATCCCCATCTTTTTTAGAGTGAGGTAAGTTAGGGCAGCCCTCCACTCTCGGCTCTCCGTGACCTAGAGCCTTGACTTGGTTAGTCCCCCTCTCATACATTTTTGGTGAACTTGATGTGAACATCGTCTGTCCGTTTGTTTGTGTCCAGACTTTTCCTCCACAATTAGCAATCGTCGTGAACCTAAGTGTTATGAAGGTTTATGAGCATCACGACCCAGTCTACGACTTTCGGCTACGTGGTTAGAAGAAGTGTGTGACACCTACTAATGGAGAAGACGAAGGTCACTGCTGGTTTCTCTAAAAGCCTTTATGCCGGATCTTTTGTTGGTCTGTTTACCCAGGAGCAATTGTTGAGATGTGAGGTAGGATTTTTCGACGAATCTGGCCATGTCCCCACTCCTCCTGCCTCTCCTACACCATCATTAGTAGATGAGCATGAAGTTGTTCATATTCCTTCAGAATATATGTCTTCCCTAAGAAAAGGGTTGGGTGACTTGGAAAATCATCTGGAAAAGGACCCGAAGTTAGTTGGAGCCGCTCGGATTATTAACGAAATAAAATATATCGTGGGAAAAGATCGAATAGGCATAGAACTCCTAGCTAGTCTCACTAGTCTGATTGAAGCGTGCGCCCTTCCAAGTAACACTAATGCTATACAAGGGGCCACTCCCCAAGACCATTAGAGACAGATAGGAGTGTCGATGCCTACCACATCCGTGTATATGGCTAAAATAGTCCCATCAATCAGCATCTCATCTTCCTTTGAGAGGTCCGAAACTATCAAAGCAAACCGAATAACTTTGGGTTTCAGCTTCACCCCTCCTATCACCTCTAGTGGTGGAGGTTTCGGCAGGTTGAGTGGTGGGGGCTTCGGTAGTGGTGGTGGCTTTGGTGGTAGGGGTGGCGCTGGTAGAGGTGGCTCTGGTGGAGGCCATGGCGGTGGCTTCGGTAGTGAAGGTGGCTCCGGTGGAGGCCCTGCTGATGGCGGTGGCTCTGGCGATTAAAATATACCGGGCCGATTTTTTCACATTTTCACAACCACGTTCACCCGTTATCGTTAATGAAAACACAATCCAACTGGAAGGAACCCTTTCCTCTAATCAACCCAGATCCCAGTGCGGGCAAGGTTGAGAGCATACTTGAAAGAGGATCATTAGCATAATTGAAACTATTGGAAAGTAACAGAAAGAAAAGCAATCACTCAACCACTTATTCAACGGGAGGACTGAAATGGAAAGTACATTACTGAGATAAAGATGCAACTCGACCACTTGTTCAGCGGGAGTATGTTGACGGCTCAGCCGATCAGCAATATGATGAATAATGCAATACAGTAAGTAAATAGGTGGCAAGCCGGCCTCTTCCACTTGTTCAGCGGGTGATGCAAGAAGGGGAAACTTAAAGATATAGACTGAAATGAGCCAGTCTCTTCCACAGTCGTGGGAATTACAAGAATCAGATCAGATTAGGAGAAATGCTGACAGTACTACTGTTCAACTTACAATATGTTAGAGAGCCTGCAGGCACACTGCATTAGTGACGTAATCCAAGCTGCAAATGTATAACGAGTCTTCCAAATGCCTACTATGACTTCAAGAACTCAATCCCAGCCCAAATGATGAACCCTCTAAGTCTGATATGATAGAACCAGCAACTGAAATACCCTAACCAGCAACTGCAAGACCCACTAAAATGCTCATAACATGCTCAACACCCAACCAAATGACTTGAAATCAGATGCAATAACTCCTAGACAAGTTGGCGTCCAAATTCCAAAGGCTAGACAACATCAAATGACTTCATATTAATTTGCACGGAAACCAATGCTCTCCAGAAATGTACGGCCCTCAAGGAGGGGCGAATTTGCCATTAAAAAATCCACACTTGATAATAAAATCTGAAAACCACTAGAGAGGGGCGCCCAATGCTGCAAAACACAATGATCAAATACCCATAACCAGATAAAAATCATTCAAAGACATATGAGTGAAAATCCAGTTCAGCCACAGCCAATACAACAACTTTAGAAAGACTGAAAATACAATAAGTTAATTGCAAAATGCAAAACAACTCAATATGAAACTAATCTCAACTAGTTGCTATCTTTCAAGCAAGAAGTTAAGCCGACTAGGAGGTATGCATCCCTCAAAGCAATCCTGACACCATTCCAGCAGCATAACAATATTGTAAAACATAAGATGCCGAAAGAGAGAGCAAAGCCTCTTATTTATGACTTTCTCCAACCTCAAATTCAAATTCCTTTTCCCTCCAATTAGGTCGCCCCCATGAGATCCACATTCAAATTCACTTTGACATTTTCCTTTCATTTCAAACTTCATTCTCCATAACTTGGCGTCCAAACATAAGGAGGATGAAACTTTATTTAAAATGTCAATAAAAGGAATGCTAGGCACCCCACTTAATAAAGTGAAATGCTTTTCAAATATTTCTCCAAGTATGGCATCCAAAATACTTCAATGAGAAACTTTATAAAATTTGTCTTTTTTAATAAACCAACTTATCCCTCCATTTAGGCATCCACCAAGCCTTAGTAAAAATATCTCACTTAAAATAATATTTTCATCAAATATTGAACTTGCCAAAATAATCACCTCAAATGCTGGAGACCAGCTGAATATACTGCCCTGCCCAAAATAGCCACTAAATCGAACTGCAGAGACCCTGCTAAAAATAGTACTGCTAAAATTAGAACTTACTAAAAATAGCATACTGCTAAAAATAGTAAGTTGTTCCAAACTCATTTTAACCACAATCCGAGCAGCTGTCGTACTTACTAAAAATAGTAAGTCCAGAAAAGTTCTCTGATTCAGTTGCATGTCACGTTGTCGCAAAGCTCTCTGAAAACCCAGAAGGAATCCAGAATCTGAACTATAAAACTCCAACATGCAGCCATCGTAACTTACTAAAAATAGTAAGTCCGGAAAAGTTCTTTGATCCAGTTGCATGTCATACCACCGCGAAGCTCTCTGAAAACCCAGAAGGAATCTCACAACCAAACTACAAAAATTCAACATGCAAACCCCTGAATCCTCAAAAGAAACCTCCAAGCAGTTGGGAACCCTAATTCTGCCTCTGACTAGCCTACGAGCATCAGGGAATAGGCTAACAGTCACCGAAAAGTGTAGTGCTAAAAATGGGCAGTCCGCCCTTCCCAAAATTACTTGTCCTCAAGCAATACCACCACAACCACAGATAATTTGAAGCTCATCCATACCAACCTGAGTATGCTCCCTGGGTCCCATGTTTGTCTCAAGGGGGAACCACCATGCTAATGTTGCACCACTCTAACCATGTCAGTGAAAACATCATGCCAAAACTGCACTAACCTCCCTTGTGACTCCCAAATGTTACTATCCATGAACAGCCTGGAAGGACTGAAGTCAACACCTTGCAGCATCTCATGCCCAAAAGACTTTGAGTCATCAATAACAACCATACCACTTTCTATCACATTCCTGGGCAATGGGAAAGATAGTCTGCTCAACTCGATACTGTAACCCTCAACATACCTCCGTAAGGTAACTAACAAAGCCACAACTGCGAATGTGACCTCTCTGAATTCTCTTGCAAAGAGGAAAGCAATCCTTTGCAAGAGCTCATCAAAGTCAAACTCATGACTCCCCATGAATATACAATGTCTCAAATGAATCATCATGATACAACCTTGAAGACTATAGAAATTTCTCACAATTCTAACTCCCAGAACCTCAGAACGATGAACCACGGCAATCAAATGTTCGTTGCCCCAAGCATGAGTACAAGGGAAAGCATAGGAGTAGTCACTGGAAACAACTTGAACACCTCCCAAAGATGGATTCAGATTGCTTTGAAACATCACCTCTTGCATTTGAGACCAAAAATCAGTCCTGATAGGGGATTGTGAAGTCTGAAAATAAGTATACCAATTGTCCACCATGACTGAAATGATTGAATTATGATCTGATTTAGGAATAATCAGCATCCAAGAAGATGAACTACTGCTTCTATACTGAAAATCATCATCCAAATTAATGCATCTACTTAGAATTTCTCTCCAATCCATTTGCCGATGAACAAATGGAACCAACGGGTGGTTGGTAATGAAAGTAACAGCACCAAGGAAGTTGATAATCTGATTCATATCTCTCCATGAATTCATCTTTCCACAAGTTTTTAGCCCCATCAACCCCTGTTGAGGATCCCAAGCATGGATACCCAACTGAAAATGACGTTCAATACACTGAAAAGAAAACTCAACACAACCCCAAGTGCTAGTCAAAACAAAGTGCATCCTCATGAAATCAGTATCTCCTCTAGTGAACCTTTGAAGCCTATCCATGAAAGCTTCAACAACAATGGAGCATGGAACAATAGACGTATTCAAACCCAACTCCCAAGATAGACTTGAATGAGCTGAAGCATCTCTCAAACCAAGGGATGGGCTGTCAAATATGCAATCAACATGTTTTCGTCCTTCTTTCTCCCATTCTTCATGAGTAACTAGTTTGAGACCTTCACATGTTTTATCTTCAATCACAAAGAGGGGATTATCGTAAGTTTCCTTTGCATCCACTTCAAAGAGAGGGTTGTCAAAAACTTGGAAGTCATTCCTTTCATCTTGTTGCTCCAAATCTGCACATACAACTTCTGATTTTCTTGAGAAACCTTCAAGATCAAACTCCTCTTGAAGACTATCAAGCTCCCCAATTACTTGCTTGATTTCTTCAACTCTTACCTCATTCTCTTGCTCTCTGAAAAGTTTGAAACCAGCTAGCTGCCTCTTTACCTCCATTAATACCACTTGAGTATCTTCCAACATAGCATTTGTTGATTCGAGCTCAAGAGTAAGCTCATCAACCCTTCTCTCTTTTCCTTGGAAAGCACAAATGGTTTTCTTTGCACTTTTGAAGGCATAATCTCGATCTTCAATCAAGTGTATGTCTCCATGGAATCTCTAATAAGTTGCAAATTGGGAAGAGCAATTTCATCTTTAACTCCTCTTCGTCTTTTTTCAAGCTGAACCTTCCAGTAGAGATCTTCAACCAAATGGTGTGTGTGATCAAATAGGGATAGAGCTTGCACTTCTTTTTCAAAATTTACCTTGCATTGACCTTCATGCTCATGAACATGCAAGGATGGTGAACTGCTGATAGGCTGCAACTGAAAATCAGAACCTTGTTTCTCGTCTTTGCTGCCCTCATCACTGCTCCAAAACTCCTTTTCTTCACCTCTCACTAACTGAGATTGCTCAATGTCATAAAGAGGATCAAGTTCTCCTAATTCTTAAAACCTTTGCTTACAACCAGCTTCAAGAATAGGTAAATCAGATTTGTGTTTAAGAACACCTTCAAACTCTTCATCATCAAGAGCCATATGGTCCTCAAGCTTTGCTTCCACCTCAATGTCACTTTGGTCAAACTTGAAGGCATCCCCAAACTCAAGCATATTGTCACCATTGTTTGCTGCTATAGAGTCCTTATCATGTTCCATTTCATCATTCAGATCAAAGGGAAATTCATCCCACACAGGTTCCTTGTCAATGCTAGGTGCCTTTGCACCTGGATCCCAAGTGGTAAGAGGTTGATCGTTTTGATCAAAAGGAAGGAGCTCGTCATGCTTCTCTTGGAGTGCTAACTTTTTGAATAGGTCACCACACAACTCACTTAAACTGATATCTACATAGACACCTCTCTCCAAGGGCTTAGTTTGAAGCTCAAACCCAAGACCACCCTTGACACCATCATTGTAATGATGCAAAGAATCATCTAAGCAAGCTGTTTTGAAAACTTCATCATCTTCACCTTCAATGGAACCATCTTGAATGAGTAAAGTGCTGATTTCTTCATGTGGAACTTCATGGGAAGTTGGGATAGCAACAAGAGGAAAATTATCCATCACCAAACCTTCAAATAAAGGAGGTACAAAAACATCGGAATCACTGTCAACAACATCTTCCATGTAGCCCTTAGTCTCAAGACCTTCATTGGATGAATCCTCATTAGGACTCAAGACTGTTGTTATATAATTTTCAATAAGCTGATCTTCATCACTTCCTATCACATGCAAGGCTAAGGAAGTATTTTGAGGCTCTACCCAACACTCTTCAACTTGCTCATTTGTGGGCTGCAATCCACAAACAGGCACTTCTTCTTCCTTACTTACACCTACAACTATGGCCTGTTCTGCTTCCTCTTTAATCATTTTCTTGATGTAGTTGACCATAGCCAACTTTCCAGGGTTATGAATCACCGCACAATTCAAAAAGGTGTCAAATGAAACATCGTTCTTAAATTTATCTGTCATGTTCTGATAATCTTTACGGAGTATGGCAGCCTCATGTTCACATTGTCTCTTCAACCAACATTCTTCAGAACCCACAATCAAATCTGACTTCTCACGATTCCTGGACCTCAGAAAATGCAACATCTTCAAAACTTCTAAAAGCTAAACTGAACTCGGGTGAATAATCTGATTTCTTTGTCACTCATCTGGCAACTGACTTTGTCGTTTTCACAGGATGGTAGGATCTTGGCTTTGATACCACTGAAATATACCGGGCCGATTTTTTCACTTTTTCACAACCAAGTTCACCCATTATCGTTAATGAAAATACAATCCAACTGGAAGGAACCCTTTCCTCTAATCAACCCAGATCCCAGTGCGGGCAAGGTTGAGAGCATACTCGAAAGGGGATCATTAGCATAATTCAAACTGTTGGAAAGTAACAGAAAGAAAAGCAATCACTCAACCACTTATTCAGCGAGAGGACTGAAATGGAAAGTACATTACTGAGATAAAGATGCAACTCGACCACTTGTTTAGCGGGAGTATGTTGACGACTCAGTCGATCAACAATATGATGAATAATGCAATACAGTAAGTAAATAGGTGGCAAGCTGGCCTCTTCCACTTGTTCAGCGGGTGATGCAAGAAGGGGAAACTTAAAGCTATAGACTGAAATGAGCCAGTCTCTTCCACAACCATGGGAATTACAAGAATCAGATCAGATTAGGAGAAATGTTGACAGTACTACTGTTCAGCTTACAATATGTTAGAGAGCCTACAAGCACACTGCATTAGTGAAGTAATCCAAGCTGCAAATGTATAACGAGTCTTCCAAATGCCTACTATGACTTCAAGAACTCAATCCTAGCCCAAATGATGAACCCTCTAAGTCTGATATGATAGAACCAGCAACTGAAATACCCTAACCAGCAACTGCAAGACCCACTAAAATGCTCATAACATGCTCAATACCCAACCAAATGACTTGAAATCAGATGCAATAACTCCTAGACAAGTTGGCGCCCAAATTCCAAAGGCTAGACAACATCAAATGACTTCATATTAATTTGCACGGAAACCAATGCTCTCCAGAAATGTACGGCCCTCAAGGAGGGGCGAATTTGCCTTTAAAAAATCCACACTTGATAATAAAATCTGAAAATCACTAGAGAGGGGCGCCCAAGGCTGCAAAACACAATGATCAAATACCCATAACCAAATAAAAATCATTCAAAGACAGATGAGTGAAAATCCAGTTCAGCCACAACCAATACAACAACTTTAGAAAGACTGAAAATACAATAAGTTAATTGCAAAATGCAAAACAACTCAATATGAAACTAATCTCAGCTAATTGCTATCTTTCAAGCAAGAAGTTAAGCCGACTAGGAGGTATCCATCCCTCGAAGCAATCCTGACACCATTCAAGCAGCATAACAATATTGTCAAACATAAAATGTCGAAAGAGAGAGCAAAGCCTCTTATTTATAACTTTCTCCAACCTCAAATTCAAATTCCTTTTCCCTCCAATTAGGTCGCCCCCATGAGATTCACATTCAAATTCACTTTGGCATTTTCCTTTCATTTCAAACTTCATTCTCCATAACTTGGTGTCCAAACATAAGGAGGATGAAACTTTATTTAAAATGTCAATAAAAGGAATGCTAGGCGCCCCACTTAATAAAGTGAAATGCTTTTCAAATATTTCTCCAAGTATGGCGTCCAAAATACTTAAATGAGAAACTTTATAAAATTTGCCTTTTTTAATAAACCAACTTATCCCTCCATTTAGGCGTCCACCAAGCCTTAGTAAAAATATCTCACTTAAAATAATATTTTCATCAAATATTGAACTTGCCAAAATAATCACCTCAAATGCTGGAGACCGGCTGAATATACTGCCCTGCCCAAAATAGCCACTAAATTGAACTGCAGAGACTCTGCTAAAAATAATACTGCTAAAAGTAGAACTTACTAAAAATAGCATACTACTAAAAATAGTAAGTTGTTCCAAACTCATTTTAACCACAATCCGAGCAGCTGTCGTACTTACTAAAAATAGTAAGTCTAGAAAAGTTCTCTGATTCAGTTGCATGTCACGTTGTCGCGAAGCTCTCTGAAAACCCAGAAGGAATCTAGAATCCGAACTATAAAACTCCAACATGCAGCCATCGTAACTTACTATAAATAGTAAGTCCGGGAAAGTTCTCTGATCCAGTTGCATGTCATACCACCGCGAAGCTCTCTGAAAACCCAGAAGGAATCTCGCAACCAAACTGCAAAAATTCAACATGCAAACCCTTGAATCCTCAAAAGAAACCTCCAAGCAGCTGGGAACCCTAATTCTGCCTCTGACTAGCCTACGAGCATCAGGGAATAGGCTAACAATCACCAGAAAGTGTAGTGCTAAAAATGGGGACATTACAGCGATGGCCATGGTGGTGGCCTTGGAGGTGGCTCTGGTGGTGGTTCTGGAAGAGGTTCCATTGGACCTTTGTCATCCCAAGACCCTATTATGAATGCTCTTCTTCAAAATATGGGTAAGATGAAAAGCCAGCTGGCGAGTCTCTCCCAAGTCTCTGCCCAGCCTATCTTTCAACCCTTCTTCCAACATAGCCCATTGTCGGTAACAATCCTAAGTACTCCCTTCCCACAAGGAATAGAGATTCCCAAATTTGAGAAGTATGGTGGTAGAGGGGACCCACAAATGCATGTGTCCACTGTAATGTCCCGGGCTAGTTATGATGGAAACTTTCAGTTTTCAAGCCTTGGACATTTCGTCAAACACTTGGTGTGCAACCTCCCAACAACTGATAACTGATTGCTCTTGTGAATTTTTAAATTATGAATGGATTTTAAATGCAATTAAGGATCCAACTAAAGACTGAAGTAGCTGTAACAATACAATGCAAGATATATTCAGACTTCCCAATGCAAAGATGATGCAAATATACAACTACAGCCAGTTGACAATTTGACAAACAATTGTCATGCAATGCTAAGATCATGAAAGTATATTAGCTACAACAAGATGGCATTTTTACAATAATTTGGCATGCAACTCTACTTTACTCTTTTGACTAATTAATCGTGTCTGCCTGGAAACACTCTCAGTATTACAACAAAGGAGTACACAACTCAAGTCTATAAATTTAATGTATACAATCTATGACCACTCTCAGATTTATGGTAACATATCAATCAGATTGTCCACATACAATAATATGATTTTCAGATTGATTACAATGATGCAAGCTTTGAAAAGACAATGAACTTCAAATATAATGCAAGATATCAGAGAACCTAGAATATATCGGCCGAGTGCAGTAATGAGGTAGATGCTAACTCAGATATCTCTTCCACAATCGCATCTCTCAAAACAATGACAGCTTCCTTTCAATATTCGATTTCTTGACTTATATCGAATTCCTTGGCACTTAATATTTCCGTCTTGTCTTGACCTTGCTAACGCCTTTTGTCTTACTATGCTTATCTTAAGCAGGACCCAATATCTCTCCTTTATCTTTGTTTTTACTTCAACTCTTCGTCCTTATCTAGCTGCTGACGTTTCTTGTTTTTATTCAAAATTTGTGACCTGCCTTTTTAATATTTCTTGTCGCTAGATGTCTAGCAATTATTCCAAATTTACGATCTTGGTCTCCTTCAATATACGTCTTCAAGCAAGACCTGATAAAGATATATGACGGAATCACTTTGTCTTTTGTAATGTCCCCATTTTAGCCATACGCTCTTCTGTGACTAATAGCCTATTTCCGGAAGCCCATAGGCTCATCTGTGGTAAAATTAGGGTTTCAACTTTTAGATGCAATTTTGAAGGTTTGCATGTAGGATTTTTTAGTGCATGTCTAGTGGAGCTTTCTATGCTTTTGGAGAGCTTCACGATGAGGTAACATGCATGTTAAGATAATGGCATGCAATTTTGACTGATACCTTGCATGCAAGAAAGGTTTTTGGGTTTTCTTGGGTTTTCAAAGACCTCTGAGGTGGTGTGACATGCATTTGAATCTAACAACCTTTCCAAGCACTTACTATTTATAGTAAGTCATGATGGTTGTCTGGTTTGTGCTCAGTTGATATTTGGAAACACTTACAATTTATAGTAAGTCATGATACTGCTCAGTTGGTGTTCAGAGGAAGTTTTGCAAACTTACTATTTACAGCAGTTTGCTATTTTTGGTAAGTCTATCTTTTAGCAGTATCATTCTAGCAGCAGCTCAATCATTTGCAGTTCAATGTCGCTAATCAATTTGGCTTTCTGATGGATTTGAAGTTAACTTACTACTTTTGGCATTTGCTATTTGCAGTAAGTCCATTTATGGCAGAGGCATCATCATCAGCTTGGTTCAGCTTGGCAAATGTTAGTTTCTAATTTTAGCAGTTTGTCAGTTGCAGCTTGGGCGTTGCTCTTGGCTACCTCTTTGGATTAAGTTCTATACTTAGTCAGTTTTATGTTTTGAAGTTGTACCCCACGCCTAGGCTTGACGACTTCAAGTCGTTTTTAAAAGGGGACATAAAGGGGTTGATTTGAGCATTTAATATTTATATTAAATGTTTTATTGTGCAACTTGTAAATGGACGCCTAGAGGGAGATGATTAATGTTTTAATATTTCAAATAAAGTGTGTTGGCGTAACAATTAGCACCTCTGGAGTGCAAGTTGGTACGGACAGCTATGCACAATGCGTAATGACTGCTCTTCAAATTAGGAGGGGAAGCTCCCTCTTTTGCTGATATGCATTCTAAAAGTAAATGATCTAAATACTATCTTTTTGACTCAGTTGGAAGAGGCACAAGGTTAAGAAAACCAAGGATGTTGCAGCTAAGGATTTTCTCTGGTTTCATAGGTCTTAACTACAACTAAAAACTAAATGCTTTAAACTATCCAATCTCCTCAAGAAAACAGAGCATGAGGAAAAGGAGCAAGAATGTGATTACACGATAAAATTCAGATACAGATTCACAACATGAAGGCAAGGTGGCACAACTATTTGCTCGGCTGGGAAGAAGTTTATTAACAAACACATCAAACAATAAGCTTTAAGTACGGATTTGCAACATGAGGGAAAGGTGGCTCAACAATTTGCTCATTTGAATAGGCTTATTATTAACATAACAGAAGGTAAGCAACTAGGACAGTAAATTGCATAGACGAGACACGCATACAATAAACGATCAAACTAGCAACCCCATTTAACTAAGATTCGAACAAACACCATAGTAATAACATGAAGGAAAGGTGGCACAACTATTCATTAATACAGTAATCACTCATGAACAGATACAGAATAACAATATTACAGGCAAGGCAGGATCAACATATATTGCTATCTCATGCAAAAGTTATTTACAAATGAGCTGAAAGCTCTTATTTATAGACATCAAAGGTGTAGGCAACCCTAAAATCACCTTGAGTCAACTAGAGCCTCGCAAGCATGCAAGATCTTTATTCCTAATCTAAGGAAAATAAACTACACCGTTAACTGGAAAGATACCATCAGTTAACTGAAACAGGACTCAACAGAATGGACATGTGCAACATGCACATCCTTATTGAAATGAAAACTAACTAATAACTCCAACTACACAAAGATGTTTCCAAGAAAGACATAGCATGCATTGTGGACAACGAGTTAACTCGGAAAGAGGCATCGAGTTTAACTCCTATGTCTATTGTCTATCTTGGAAAAGGAAGGTGGGATGCTCTGAACTAGAGTTCACTAGCCCTGATCTCGAGCAACTAACCCCTCCATGAGGTCATTGACTGCATCACCATCCGGGGCACTGATACTCTTTCGTAGTACACAATGTTTGCGCAGCATATCCTCACCACCTATGATCTGGCTATAAAGTTCACCTCTTCTTCTGACTGCCTCATCGAACAACACTAACATGACTGTAAGTTGATCTAACTTACAGCCAATAGAGTCTCCACTGAAAATACCATGGATGAGTGTTTGCAATTCTAACTAAATTTTTGCAAGCTCAACATATTCACCACCCTCACGCTGATATCGGCAAGAAACTTGTGACACAAAAGTTCTCACATAATGAAGTGCAATAGTCACATGCTCTCTACTCTCGGCCAACTCTGAAGTCATTGTTTCCTGTATTTTTGCTTTGAAGATTAATTGCGTTCTCCAATCAAAAAGAACTTCTCTATCTTCTTTATCAGCGACCGAGTCATATGTCGTCCCCAGGTGAGCGATCAAGATTTCATCTCTAGGTTTGCCAACCACCAAGTTGCGCTTTGAATCCTGAATTTGCAAACGGAGTTCACAGGCGTTGTATCTCGACTAAAATAACTCTACAAGTACAAAGCGGCCCTTAGTGATAAACTCCTCTTCCCAATCCATCATGCGCTTCCCGTACACAACCATCTGATTGAGCCGACCCTGCTCTGTTGGCGGCTCTGTCATCTTTGGGAGTGAAGCGGTGACATTCTCGGGTCTATGTACGAGATTAAAGATGTATTGACGAAGTTGTTGGTTTTCAGCCTTGAGGGCTGCCTTGTCTTCTCCGTCTTTTTCCACTCTATCCATTATGCTGTCAGTTGCAACTTGATGCAAATCAACCTTTTCTTGGCGTGTGCTCCTACCAAGGTTAACCTTGATAACTTCGAAGTCCTGAACTTCCAACTCATCCAAATTCTTGTCTGGTGGAGGTACTGCAGTCTCTACAATGATCTCTTTCTCAACGTTCCTCTCTACATGAACTTGTTTCTTAATCCTCTTATCTATTGGATCCTGGTAGATGTGATCAAAGTCTGAGTGGTCAAGTATGTATGATGGTTGCCTCCTCTTCCTACCCAACTGACTCTAAAGCCAAGATGAGTCTTGACTAATCTCACTGGATGGATCGGTGCTAGTCACAGGAGGTCCTAATGAGGCGGAAAGTGTAGACGTATGGCTACGTAGTGGCGAGTCCAAGTCCAAATCAATGCGAATTGGAACTGGGAGCTGCTGTGGTGTTGGTGATGGAAAACGAAGCTGTACCTTTGGCTCTGGCATGCTCTGAACTGTATTTGTGGCTACCTCCACCTGTGTTTCTGTAACAAGTGCCTTCCCTTTAGATTTATCGGACACTTTGCTTCTTTTAGGAGGGTTGCTCCTTTTCTTTTGTTTAGGCTTCAACGAGGATGGCAGTGTAGATTCCACCTATTTTACTCCTTTTCTCTGTGCTTGGCATGACTGCCCTCCTTGTTTTCTTTCTTTCTAAGTAGAGTATGCTATTATGAATAGCTCTACCTGTTCTCTCTTCCACGGATGAATACTCCTGGGTGTACCAATCAACAGCTGGAAGTGGCTGTGTATCAAGCTGCTCTCTGAAGAATTGAGGAAGTGTATCCCCATCATCATCTAACAACCCTTCAACATCCTCTGATATGTAAAGGGAAATATGCGAGAGAGTGAACCTACTGTAACTGCACCGACGCACCTCAAACTCATCCTCACAGCTGACCCAGTAGTCCTCCATAGTAGGCTTGTGATGAGGGCGACCTCCGAGACGCGTTGAATAATAAGCCCAAGGGTCATATGAGTGTGCATCGACAAGGTACTTGAGCTTGAGGTTCTCTAACTCCTGACCTGCAGTCTTGGCATCAACTGCTGTTTTACATCTATAGATTCCCATCTGCAAAGGAAAACTGGCTACCGGCTTGCGCTTGTTACACAACCATGAATGGACTTCAGATAATTGCCTTAGAAACTCCATGAACATCGTCTTATCCGAAGGATAACATGGTAGCATGGCTGGATTTCCTGTATTACCGTAGAAACGGATGTAAGTATATGTAGGGAATTGAATGAAGCTGTCCGCTCATTTTTCCATTGCCTCTTGAGCAACTTCTGAAATAGGAACGTGTAACTCCCGTCTAGGTCTCTCACTGTGTATATCAAGAACGCTTCGTGCAAACACTTGAAATGTCACTCGGCAGCTGTGAATTCAAGTTGATTGTCGTACTGATAAACTTTCTGCACACTAAGAACGCTCGTGGTGTTCAAACGTCTAAACTGATTCTGATATGCAATCAAGTATACGAGATAAGAACACATGTGAAAATCATGGGAAACTAGGAATCCAGTAATATGTTTGTGAATGACGTCGTTGATCAAAGAAGCCCAGTCATAATACTCCCGCCTGGAAACAATCTAAGCAATGATATAATACATCCGAGGCTGGAATTTGTCTACATATGAATGACCAGAGACACAATTAAGAAGAGTTATCAAAATCGCGTATTCGTCTTTGTACTCTCCGCGACCGACATTGTGTGGCAATTTAACTTTCTTTTCTTTTAACCATCTTTCCACCATTTTGTTCTAACACATGTCCTTATCAGCATTAAATTCTCCCTCACACTGAACCATGGTAATGACCAAACTATTTGGATGCTAAGGAATACCAGAACATTTCTCAATATTTCAGGGCTTGAGACTGCAAATCACCCGTCCATCCACTAAATGAATTTCACGGGTAGTAGAACTGTAATGCTTGAAACAAGACATCACGAATTCTATGCTCTAAACTAAAATGGGGATAGAAGCCGCCTCTAGCAATCCGGACCTTTCGATGTTTTGAAGTATTGTCGAATTTATCTTTTTTAGATCTAAAATGACCTTTGGAAGCACCTTATGCAAGTTTGTGTCAACTGTTCCGATGAAATCATGAATTAGGACCGACTTGGTCCTGAATTCATTTCGTGTGTATTGCATTCTAAAAAACTCACCTATTGACTATAAACACGGCTATGTTCTGACAACTTTCTCCAAAAAGCCGAAAATCACTCCTGATGAGGCTAAAAATACCCTGTCGAAGGGCAATTTTGACGAGAAATTATGAGACGTGGGTTTTGTGCAGAAAATGATTTCAAGCAAACCCTCAATGTCACAAATTCGAAAAAATGCCGTTTAGCTTGACATGCAAAGAATTTTCCAAAAAAGAGCAACTGGGGGCGGTAGGGGCAGATTTTTCAAAAAAAATCTAGAACATGGGTTTTGTGCAGAAGATGTTTTCAAGCAAACCCAGATCCTCCGTTTTGAAAAATACTATCTTTTACTCCACCATGCAAATGAATTTCAGTTGAGAAAAGCAAAACTTCGAGATTTGAAGCTTTGAGGTAATTTTTCCTAAAAAATTTGAGCACATGGGTTTTGTAGAGAAAGTCATGCACAACCAACCCAGATGATTAAAACTGTCAAAAACCGTTGAATTCTTGGACATGCGAAGAATACCTAAGACAAGAAAAGAAGAAATTAAGATAGAAGATAGAGGTTTTATGTTTCTGATTCTTTCAAAATCGACATGCTTGTCTGAAGTTTGTTGATTATTATGGACCTATATCTACAAGGAAGTCTGAAAAATTATACTTATGATGCCTTCGAATGCTTGCACAAGAGAAAATTCGCTTGCACTTCAACCTATTATGAGAGAAATGGATGCCATCTTTGAATAAATAGAAAAAATCTTAAGTTCATGGCGCCAACTACAAGAAGAAACCCTGATTTCAAAAGAAGCCATTTGATTGGACCTCACTTCGTGCAATAGAAACTGACTTGAACAAGAAATGAGCAAACTTCATTAATCTGTCTACTACCACGAAGATGCAATCCTTCCCTTGTGTCTTAGGCAACCCCGTGATGAAGTCCATAGAGATGTTTTCCCATTTTTGATTGGGAATGGGTAGGGGCTGCAACAATCCAGTGGGGTATGTGTGCTCATTCTTGTTCATTTGGCAAGTACGGCATTCCTTGATGTAACTCAACACCTCATTCTTCAATTCCTTCCATGAGAATCTTTCACGGATCTGCCAATAAGTCTTAAAGTAACTTTGGTGACCAGCAAGTGGAATGTCATGGAAAGTTTGCAAAACCTTCTTTTTGAGCTTAGAATCGGGCACCAAGAAGATCCTGTCCTTGTAGTATATCAGCGCATCAACCACTTTGTACTTTTCATCCTGACAAGTACCTTCAATAATGCTGGTTGCAAACTGATTTTTGGCATAATCAGCAAGCAACAACTCTCTCCAATCAGCAGTAAGCTCGCATAATGAGCTCAAATGGGGCCTTCGAGACAAGGCATCTGCCACCACGTTATTCTTCCCCTTGACATACTCAATGTCGAAATCATAAGCCTGTAGCTTACTCACCCATTTTTGTTGTCTTTCGTTCAAGTCCTTCTGATGCATGAAGTGTTTGAGACTGTTGTGGTCAGTCTTGACAACAAACTTACTCCCCACCAAGTATTGTCTGAACTTGGCTAATGCATGCATGATTGCAAGCAATTCCTTGTCATAGATCGAGTATGTTCTCTCAATGCCTCTCAACTTTCTGCTTTCGAACACAATGGCGTGCTTTTCTTGCATCAAAACTGTTGGCGTTTCAAATCGCACCTCTGGAATGCATTCTGGAAATGGACAGCTATGTGCAGTAAACTGCTCTTCGAATTAGGAGGGGAAGCTCCCTCTTTTGCTGAGTTGCATAAAGAAAAGTAATCTAAACTTTATTACGCCTATCTTTTTGGTTCAGCTACGAGAACACAAGGTTATAGAACACTAGATGTTGCAGTTGAGGTTTTCCCTTTAATGAAACTAGACAGCTACAACTTAACCTACGCTTAAAACGTTTCCACCCTCTCAAGTAAACGCAAAGCAAGAGAGTTTGGAAATGGACGAGTTTGATTTCTAACAAAGATACTTAAACAAACTATTCTTCAACATACATTTTACGGCAAGCTGAAAAAGAGATCATAAAAGTATTACGAAAATACGAGACTTTTATTTCAAAGCAAACAAAGCAAACTCAAGATTTTATTTACTCATACTTCTAACACAAAACAAATAGACAGAAACTTGAGATGTTTATATCAGGGTAGACAAAGCACGCTCAAGATTTTATTTACTCAAGTTTCTGGAACAAGGATTACAACTTTGGGACAGCAAGTTGTAGCAACACACTTGCAACATGCAATCAACCTAATTATAATCAACACAACACATGCACTAAACAAGTATTTGCAGCTAAAGAGGCATGCAAACTTGCTCTTTACACAAAGTGAACAATACTGAATAACAAAGAGAAGGTACTAAAGACACTTATGTCCTGTTATCACAAGCATGGTTCCCTACAGATGGAACACAACATCCTGACGACCATGTTTCAGCCTTTTCAACTGCTTGCGGCGTCTTGCACGTCGCACATGAAGATGTTGCAGTACGTCTCTTTGTCGAGACCCTCAACGGTGCTGCAGCAGAATGGTTCCACCACTTAGAACCAGGATGTATTACAAATTGGGTCACTATGGTCGACAAGTTCTTTGCTAGGTTCAAGCCCGCGGAAGATAGTCACCGATTGTTCGCTCAATTATCCAACGTAAAGATGGAAGCTCACGAGCCAATGAGAGAATTTGTGGCAAGGTTTAATCGCCTTGTTACACGTATCTCCCATACGCTAGATCCATCGCCTGAAATTTTGATAAGTAGTTTTGTTAATGCTCTTCCATCTGAAATAGCCTTCATCCTCAAGTCGGCTAATGAAACAGAGTTAGAAAATGCATAGCAAGGCGCGATAGAGATCGAAGACAACATGATCACCAGTGGAAAAATGAAAGGCGATTCTATCAGGCCGTTAGTACAAAGTTCTGCTGATCCGCTATTGCAAAAGGTGGCAAATGAAATGACTATTCTCAAGAGGCAATTACCTACTCAACCTACCCCACCTACACCACTGGCATTACCAACACCACAACAATATCAAGCTCCACAGTACTACCAAGCTCCACAACAACCATATCAACCAAGGAGGAACAATTTCCAGCCTTTCAACAACTTCAAGCCACGAGGGCCACCTCCACCAAGGCAAGCGGTTGACAATATATAGAATGTCGTGTTTTGCTCCTTTCATGATACCAACGAACATACCGGCTCTTCATGTCCTGAGAATTTGAGGATGACTCAGATCATGGGTTTTGCCAAAACTGCACCAGAACCGAACTTTGTACCTGCTCCTTGTTCGAATGTTGTCTTGCCTCGAACAGACAATTTCGATGGCAACTCCGCAACGGGATACTTAGAAAGTGAACCTGAAGAAGAAGAAGAAGAGGATCCCCGTCATTACTCTCTTGCCATGAATCCTGAAAATTATATATCTCCTGTGTTTACACGAAATCAACATCAAAAAGCACAGGAAGAAGAGAGACTAAAGGTACAAAGAGAAAAAGAAAAAGCGAAGGAAGTAGTTCCTATTTCCAAGCCTTCTCAAGAAAATGTAAGTGCTCGAGACTCAAATTTTGATATAATAGACTCCTTGATGAAGAATAAAGTGCAGATTTCTCAGCTAGAATATCTACAAGATCACCCAGAACAAGTCGACCGACTCCTCAAGTTCGCAAAGAAAGGACCAGCCAAGCAGCCAACATTGCTCGAGTCATCCGTTCCAACGGGAGACAAACCCAAGCCCTTCTATATTTCTTTATACATGGGAGGTTACAAATTGAGCAATTGTATCATTGATTCAGGAGCCTCAGACAATATCATGCCGCTTTCAGTAATGAATGCTTTAGGATTATCATGCACCAGTACAAAAGACAAATGTTACTCACTGGAGTCCAAGTCGGTGCCATTAGTCGGACAATTGAAAGATGCTCAAGTAAGACTGGCGGCTTGTCCAGAAAAGAAGATTATGATGACCATCCTGATAGCTAACATCCCAGCTAGCTATGGAATGTTGTTAAGCCGAAGTTTCTGCAAAGACCTCGGTGGGGAAATACAAATGGATTGGTCTTCTGCGACCATTCCAGTAAAAGAAGGAACTTTCAAGCTGGAACCTGAGCTCAAGTCTAGATTTGCGGTGGTGAAGTCTCAAGATCCGCAAGCACAAGTTTTATTCCAAGAAACAGGTCCAGGGACTTATGTGTTGTTGGAAGAAATGAATGATGAAGTAGATCAGAATAGTGGACTCATCAAAGGGAAGTTCACAAAAGAAGAAAAAGGAAAGAACAAGATGTACCTCGAAGGAAAATTCATAGAAAATCCAGAAATGTGGACCATGCAATTCGATGGGAGTTGCTCGACTGTTGGTTGAGGGGCGGGAGTTGTCATAATTTCTCCCGAAGGAAAGCTGTATCCATTTGCATATCGCTTGCAATTCGAATGCACGAACAATACAGCTGAATATGAGGCGCTTTTGTTAGGCCTTAAGAATGCCCGAGATATGGGTATTAAGCAACTCAAAGTCGAAGGTGATGCTGAGCTGATCGTCAAACAAGTCAGAGATTAGTATCAAGTGAGAAAAGATTGCCTTCTAAGTTATAAGGATAGGGTCTGGAATGCAATAGACCGGTTCGAAGCATTTGACATTAAATATCTTCCGTGTGCGAAAAACAGTAAAGCGGATGCTCTCGCAGTTTCTGCTTCTCTGTTCATACCAAATGATGATTTTCGCCTGAATGCATTTGCTATCGAACTCATACACAGACCTGCAGTTCCTGATAACAATCAAAACTGGCAAGTTTTCAATGATGATGATCACATCAAAGAGTTTCTCACTATGGCAAACAACTTTGAAAGCTTGCTATTTGAAGGGAGTTCATTTCCTTTTAGAGAATCAATAACTGAAGATTCTAAGGTAACCAAGTCAAGCGTTATCCATTTGCAAGGAAATGAGATTTCAAAGGAAGAAATTTCTTTAGAAGATGTTTTTGACAGACAAGACAGACATAAAGAAGATGTTGAATCTTCAGAGGGAAAGGATTTTATACAGCCAAAAGGAAACAGGATTCCTAAAGGTTTAGTATCCTTGGAAAGTCTGTTTAATAGATATGACAGGCGCATCCAAGATCAAAGAGATTCGAGTGATAAGACTTCTGCTGAATATCACTCAGTAAACATTGGAACTGAAGACAAGCCCTGGCTTGTAAATTTGGGAAATTGTTGTACACCAAAAGAAAGTGAGAAGTTGATCTCCTTACTCAAACAGTATCGAGATGTTTTTGCTTGGTCCTATGAAGATTTAAAAGTCTTCACTCCTATAGAATTGTCTCACACAATTCCTTTGAAACCTGATGCTAAAGCTTTCAGAGAGAAACAAAGGCATTACAACCCACTCATTCAAGGTACGATCTATGCTGAGATTCAAAAGATGGTTGATGCTAAGATCATTTTTCCGATACACCACTCTACTTGGGTATCGAATATAGTTCCTGTGCGAAAGAAGAACGGAGAAATCAGAATTTGTGTCGATTTTAGGAACCTGAATCAGTCTTCTCTGAAGGACAATTACCTGCTGCCAATCATGGATCACACCCTTCAAACTGTCACTGGGTCAGAAATGCTATCTCTACTTGATGGTTTTTCTGGGTACAATCAAATTGCAGTTACTAAAAATGATCAGTTTAAGACCGCATTCACCACCCCATGGGGGACATTTGCATATGAAAGGATGCCTTTCGGTCTTATTAATGCAGGTGCAACTTTCGAGAGAGCCATGGATTTGGCATTCGGGGATCTAAAGAACAAAGTCATTGTGGTCTATCTAGACAACCTCACTGTTTTCTCAAAGAGGCGGAAAGATCATTTCTCCCACTTATTAAATGTCTTCAAGAGATGCAGATATCATCATATTTCTCTAAATCCTAAGAAGTCTATCTTTGCAGTAACTGAAGGCAAGCTACTCGGTCACATTGTTTCAAAGGAAGGAACCCGAATTGATCCAAGTCGGGTCGAATCTATCAGAGACTTGTCTCTTCCAACCAGCAAGACAAGAGTTCACTCTTTCTCCGGTAAAGTAAACTTCATACGAAGGTTTGTGCCTGATTTCTCTGAATTAACAAAAGAAATATCTGCCATGGTGAAGAAGAAGTCCGCTTTCAAGTGGACAGAAGAAGGAAAGAAAGCCTTCATTGCAATCAAAGAAGCTATTAGCCGGGCACCAGTCTTGGTACGTCCTGATTTTGAAAAGAATTTTATTCTCTATTGTTATGCATCGGAGCACACTATGTCGGCAATATTGACACAAAAGCTTAATGAAGAGGCAGAATCTCCCATTGCATTCATGAGTAGCAGTTTCAAGGCTAGTGAAACGCGGTATTCTCAAATTGAGAAGAACACATATGCAATGGTCAAGGCTGTCAAACATTTTAGGTTCTACATCTTGAACTCCCACACAATAGTCTATGTCACTGATCCAACAGTGAAAAGTGTGTTAACACAACAAGAGATGGGCTCTAAGAGAGGCAACTGGGTTGCAAAGGTTCAGGAGTACGACTTGGAGATTCAACCAACCAAACTCATCCGTGGGAGAGGTTTATGTCAACTAATAGCTGAAGATGGTGATAAGAAGCTCCAAGAGAAGGTCATACCAGAGCTCGAACCTGAAGAAAAAGAAGACCTTCCTATGGTTCTATTGATAGAATCCACAGGAGAATGGTTTACGGAGATTTGGTATTATCTAACATATGGTGACTGTCCACATCACTTGGATAAGCAACAAAGGAGGACATTAAGGTTGAAGGCCCAGAATTATGTCATAACGAATAACGTTCTGTACAAGCGCGGGCTTGACGGAACATTCCTGCTATGCGTCACCAAAGACCAGCAACGACGTTTGTTAGAATCTTTTCATGATTAGGCGTGTGGAGGTCACTTTTCTTCAAGAGTAACAGCTTTTAAAATTTTGCGAGCACAGTTCTTTTGGCCGACTATGTTTCGCGACGCGTATGAATGGGTGCACAAATGCCAGTTGTGTCAGCAGTTTGTTGGCAAGATGAAGTTGGCAGCCATTCCTCTCAGGCCAGTTATTATAGACGCCCCGTTTCAGCAATGGGGCCTAGATTTTGTTGGTCCTATCAACCCACGGTCTACTAAAGGTCATATCTATGTCCTTACAACTACAGATTACTTCACTAAATGGGTTGAGGCCATTCCAACTAAGCAAGCTACTTCTGAAGTGGTGTGTGACTTCTTAAAGGAAAATATTGTTTCACGCTTCGGAGTACCTCGCAAGATTGTGACAGATAACGCATCATGTTTCTCATCAAAGGAGCTATTAGAGTTTTGTTTTGATCACGGCATCACATTAGCTCATTCATCAGATTATTACCCACAAGGTAATGGACAGGCCGAGTCATCAAACAAGAATATAGTCACAATAGTGCGCAAGTTAGTTGACGCTAATCAACGAGCTTGGCACAAAAAACTTTATGATGCTCTTTGGGCTGATCGAATCACTCCCAAAAGGGCTATTGGTACTTCACCTTTCATCATCATGTTACCCATCATGCTTGAGTTGTTTGCTTTGCAGCTAGCGACCGCAGTAGAAGATGGAGAGTTTACAGACCCAATTGAAAAGCGCATCATGCTCCTGACAAAGCTTCAAGAAGAAAGAGTGGAGGTGGTAAACAGAATCACCCAACATCAGGAACGGGTGAAGAAAATTTTCGACAAGAAAGCTCATTAGCGAGATTTCGAGGTTGGTGATCAAGTCCTACTGTGGAATAAGAGACATGAGCCCAAGGGAATGCACGGAAAATTTGATTCCTTGTGGCTGGGGCCGTTCAAGATCCACGAGTTCGCTGGGGAGAATACCTACATTCTCTCGCACTTAGATGGAAGACTCCTACTGCTGCCTCACAGTGGACAGTACCTGAAGCACTTCATCTCTCTGGAGGTGGAGTGAAATTTCTATAAATAATCTTTTTATGTTTTAGTAATGTGTTTCCCTTTCTTGTAATTTTTCCCTTCGTAATGTTGTGTTTCCCTTTCACGTAACAGTTTTGTCGTGTTTTAGGTGATTAAGAGTCTTGTTTTAGGTGATTTCTTAGGGAAAGTCCAACTCTTAGGTGATGCTAGGAAGTCCGGTCACAGGTGACTCAGGGAAAGTTTCGCAATTAGCTGATTAGGATGTCATGCTGACTCCGCTACCCAATGGACAAGGCACTGGTAAAGCTTGAAATCCAGAGATTCTACAGTTCTCCTATGCCGAAAGTATCCGGCATGGTCCCCAGACGGAGCCAATGTTGTACCCCAAAATTAAAATTTCGCTACACTTAGGCATTTTGAAGAATTGAGTCAAAATACTGTTAAATCTGTCAAAAAAGGTCAAAATGGGGATTACAGGTCTTGCATGGGGGTCATAAACTTAAAACTTTCAAAATTTGACAATCTGGGTCAGTCTAAAAAGATCAAACCTACAATACCCAGTTTTCAGTTTATCATCCCTAAATTTTAGGAAAATTTCTATTTTTAGCAATTTTCTAAAAATAGAAACTTTTTCTAGGTTTTTTTGGGTTTCTTACGAAATGGATACTTGTAAAATTTTCTAAAAATAGAAAGTTTGGCCGTTAGGGTTAAAACTGATTTTGATTGGCTTAAAATACTCCCTCATCAGACTAGTACAGTCAAAATCAGAAAAAGGTCAATTTTACTCTACTGGGTCTATTCTGTTTTTTTTTTTTTTTAAGTTGTTTCAGAGAATCCTAGGTCATCAATGGAGGTCAGTCAGCTGCCAGGTGTCAAAATCAAGAGCTCGAGCATCAAACAGAGACTGTCGATGAACAATGTGCACGAGAAACGAGGAATAAGCTAAGGAAGTTGAAAAATGAAAGTGTCAAATTTTATCTAAGTTTGGAGATTTCAGGCGCCCCTATCAAGAAGAGGCGCCCATGTTTCAATGCCTTAGAAAAAATTTCATCTTAGCAGCCAAAGGTAATGGAAAGACGTGTTACAAGGTAAAAGTTGAAAAATTGATAAAATTTTCTAACACTGGAAGCCATGGCAGCCCCTAAAGGAGAAAGGCGCCCAACTTTTCAAGAGGCCAAAAGCCACAATTAGGGTTTCCATCTCCAGGTCAATGTTGCTCAGAATCATCCCAACTCTGCAACGAATCAGCCAGCATGCTCGTCAGATCATCCAGTCACTGACAAACTCACGACGAACAGGAGCCACAGAGGGAGGTATTTTGAAGACTAAAGACGAAGAACACAGAAGAAAATCTAACTCTGGAGAAGGTAGGCGCCATACTTCAAGAAGGGCGCCCAAACTTTTGAGATAGCAGATGGTCAAATTTGCAAAAGACTCCTCCAGCATGACTTCGTCAGACTAGATCCAGCTCTCCAACGAATCCGTCAGCTCACCCGTCAGAGTCAGCAGTCATCAGATATCGCCAAGCAAATAGAGGAGAAAAAGTGTGAGAAATGGCAGAAAGCGGAAAGCAACAGTGAAAATTCAGAAATAAAAACTAACACTGGAAGCTATGGGCGCCCTTGAAGGAGAAGGGCGCCTAGGGTTTAAGGCCACCAGAAGTCAGTTTCCAGAAATGAGTGATCCAGAAGACCCCTTCCAGACTCATCTCAGCTATCCAATGAACTTAATAGCCATTCAATCTAACAAGCACAGCATCCGGAATAGTGAAATCATCTGAAGGTCAGAAGACAAGCATAAAGATTGAAGATCATAAAAATGGCTAACACTGGAAGAAATAGGTGCCCTTATCAAGGATAGGCACCTAACATTTCGAAGGGACAAATGGAATTTTTAGCAAACGACATCTCCAAAACAAAGTTGTTAGATATGATCAAGCTCCACGATGAAAGAATCAGTTCGTTCATCAGACAAATCTAGAGGTCGGGAGACAGAGCTGTAGCAGGGTCAGAAAGTGAACAAAAGTTGAAAAAGATAGAAATTTGGCTAAGTCTGGGAAGACTGGGCGCCATACCTCAAGAAGGGCACCCATTCCTTCATGCCTTAGTTTATTTTTCGAAAATTCCAAAATTTTTAAGAGGAGAAATACGCCTTTACTCAAGGCATGAATTAGGTTTAGGGTTTCTTCAAGATTAGGGTTTGAGAAGCTGTTTTCAAAGCAAAAAACTTATTTAAGGACACCTCTATGTATTATTTTTCATATTTTCTTGCAGGTACCTTCAAAGAGAAACAGAGCAGCAGCTTCAAACCTATGTTTTTCAAGATTCAAGAACCCTAACTTGTTGGTTTCTCATAAATTTTCAGATCAGCAATCAAAGAAGACCTCTTTCATATTTTTTCATCAAGAACATCGAATTTGTGAAGAAGAAGGCCTATACTATCAAATTTCAGCAAGCTGATCCATTTTTGTTCTATCTTCTGGACAAATTGTTGAAGATTTCTCTCTAAGTTGCAGCAACTGCTTTTATTTTGCATGTCAAGGAAAACTTCATATTCATCCATTTCTAGTCTTCTGGGTTTATGCTAAACCTTCTTCTGGACAAAACCCATACCTCAGCTTTTTCAGAGAAACTAAAAGTTGTTGCTTTTTCAGTCAAAAGCTAGAATTTTCAAAATCTAATCAACTGGGTCCATACAGATAATGCTCAAGAACAATACCCAGATGTCAACTTTTTTCTGTTTTTTGGGAAAAATTAGGGTTTGCTGCTTTTTCAGTCTTCACTTCATATTTTCAAAAACGGACGATCTGGGTTGGCTTGTAACGAAATTCTAGTCAAAACCCATATCTCAGAAAAAATCTCAAAAATTCGTCTATTGGAGGAAGAAAAATCAGCAAGCTAAATTTAGAAAGTTTGCCAAAATTTGTCTGAACCTAGGCATGTTTACTGTCAATCTTCAAGTCTTTCATAATGGAATACACTCCTGCAGAGTTCAAGACCAAATCAGTGCTTTACCACGATTTTTTTGAAACAGCTGAAACTGACTTGCATCACATCAAGTCGGTGTTCAATATACGTCCTTTAGAAGATGCAGGGAATACCACCATCAGGCATCTTGGCCATTCAGGTCTTCTTGCAGCAGCATCCATACCTTTCTCAGTACAGAGCTTAGAGTTCATAATTGCTTGCATCAAGCATTACAATCCAGCTACAAGGGAGATACAGTCAGTTGATGGGAGAATCATTTTTAGCCTTAAACTAGACATGATTGAGAAATGCTTCTCCATTCCACCATGGCCTGGAAATGTCACTATCAACGTGGAAGAATGTGAAAGGATATGGGAAGAACATCAGGATAAATACAGCAAGAAGATTGCACATAGGTGGTTGAAAGAGAAACATTCTACATTGCCAAAGGATGTCGGAAGAGGACAGTTCAAAGATGAATTCGCCATCATAATAACCCTACTCAATCGAGTCACAGGTCAAGCAGATGCAACAAGGTTTCAGCCTTGGATGTTTTATGCGATACCTCATATAATGAAAAAGACAGAGTTCTATGATTGGCCTACATTGATCAGTGATTGCTTACATCATCAGATAACTGAGTATTTTCATAGACATGCATTTCACATGGTCTCCTACCTAGTCTATTTGGTTGCCTATCAAGGCAAATTCAGAGGGTTAAACACGGGGGGTTCTTTAAACGTTCAACATGTCTACAACTACTATACTCAGTTGGAATTCACTGCTGCATCACGTCATTACAAAAGGGTGAATGAAGCGTTCTTGATTTACACAGTGCGAGACCTGGATAACGAGATACATGTTCGCATCTCATTCGTTGCCAGGGCTACAATATCAGAATGGGCAGATTGTTTTATTTAGTTTGCCACTTTCACTTACTTAAGGGTGTACGGTTATTCAGGGGCTTCACTTATGTTACCGAGGTATCCATCAGATGAAGTGGTATGCATGGAATTCTTCAGGCAGATTTCAAATGTTCACATCCGTCTGCGCAACAAGAAGAAACCAGCCTTCAGCTTTCCTTTTGCTTTAGGCATTTACACATGTAGATCATCTGCGGAAGCTAAACTAATGGGTAACGAGTTAGATAAATTTGGTCTCAAGCCTTTCAACGAGGGACGATCATATGATCCCCATGGCTTCTAAGCATCTAGACTTGGTCAGAACTATGCTCATATGCCTGCACTTAAAGACTTTTGGGCTAATTGCAGAGACGAGTATGAGGTGCAGAGGCGAAGTCACAGTAGGTTAACCCTTCATCAAATAGAAGATTGCTTATTCGAAGATATTGAAGGGTTGTCAGATGATGATGGGGATGTAATTCTTCTAGCCTACACTAGAAATAAGGTTGAGCAGCAACCTCTTCCACAGGTCAACTGGGCCCATAAAGAATGTATCACAGTGGAAGAAAGGACAAGACAAGTGGTAGAGTACAGTAAGACTTTCTTGATTCTAAAGAAAAGGGAGTCTATTCCAGTAGCAGAGCCACCAAAGAAACATTCATCTCTTCCCTCTTCTTCAAGAGTACAACCAAAGAACAAAGAAAAAGTTCAATCTCAAGAGGTCACAAAGGGTAGTAGATCAGCAAAGAGTGCTAAAAGGAGGTTGGATTATACAGGGATTGTTATACAGGAGCAGCCTACAATTGAAACAGAAGTTCCTCTACCAGAGCTCACACTTCAAGAAGAAGTACAACATGATGAACCTTTGATACAAGAAACTCTACCATCTCCTAGGTCTTTGCCAATTCACATCGATATGGAAGACGAGGAGATAGAGGCCAATGTTACAACTATTCCTCCCTTTGATGTTAATAGAAATACCACATCTTGGCTTGAGAGCTCCTTGGGAAGGACGAGAAGAAGGCCTTTGTATCAGGTGAATGTTGATGACCTTAGCATATATCAGGAAGCACCCAAAAAGAAGGCCAAGAAACAAATGCATTTTGAGAGGAATCTTGAGGGTGAAATGGTCGTGGAGACATCCACGCCACTTGAAGATAAAATAAGAGATGAGGTGGATGTTGACGATTTTATCATGGTCAAAGCAAACCTTGGTAAAAGTACTCGACATGCTGATATAAGTTTGTTTAAGATGGTAACAGAAAATATTCAAGAAAGAGTGCAAAGGGATGGAAAAGACAAGGCAGCCCTCAAGGCTGAAAATCGTCAACTCCGGTTATGTATATCAAATCTTATCTAAGGCACTTCACAAACAACTCAGTTGCTACCTCAAGTCTTCGAAACACCAGCTGATCAGCAACAATTAAGGCAGTTAGTCATTTGTGGAAAACAAACTAATGAGTGGATAGAAGAGATCATCAGCAGAGGAAAAGAGGTTCTGACACAGGTCTTCCAGTTGAGATACAAGGCTCATGATTTACGTCAAGGTATCCAGGATTTTGAACAGCTAATAGCCGAGTTCAAGCCCATGCACAAAATCATAATTGCAGATTTAGAGATGGCTTGTGGCTCTACAATGGCGAGAGAACATAAAAGACAAATCCTAGAGTGGAAAGAAAGTCATCTTTTTAAGGTGAATACATATGTCAGAATATCAGAGGAGTTTGCAGCGTACAAACAAAGAGTTGTTGGTACTCTTAGGTTCGTCAGAGAAGTAGTTGCAGCAATTCCTTGTCAGTATTGTGTTGTACCCAAACCAAAATTTTTGCTTCATTAAGGCATTTTGCTTAAAATGGTCTAAACCTTGTAAAAGTGGGGTCAAAACTCAGTTTTTGGGCAAATAAAGTATGGGCTTTTAGTCAGTGTGATGCCAGGAAGATACTGGCAAAATTTGAAAATTTTGAAAATTAGGGTTTCTGAAATCTATTTTTAGCTCGAAACCTTAAAAAATAGAAACTACTCAGAATTGGCTGAAATTAATTTTGATTGTCTTATTTCACATCACAATCACAGTGGTGAAGTCAGTTTAAGTTAAAAGTCAGTTCAAGGCTGGTGGGTAGTTTTCACTTTTTCAGGAGAAAAGTTAGGATCTTCGGGGTCATCAATGGCAATTGGTCAGTGCCAGGTATCAATATCTAAGCCTGAAACTCAAAGAGGAACGCTCTATGATAAAAGATGTTGGAAATAATGCTTTTTGATGGAGGGGATTTTCAGATTGGCAAAAAGTGCTAAAATATTCTAAGTCTGGGAACTTTTCACTATGTAACGTAGTAGACACTTGCGCAATCAACGTGCAAATCAACTTTATAGTGTCCGTACATGTGAAAATGATGAAGTATAGTCATCCACACACCTCAGCAGTCACAACGCTTCGACATGGTCAACCGCAGGGATGGATACAGCGTTTGCAAAGCATAAAATGGTGAAAATCAATGAATTCAAAACAAATCCACTCCCCTGTAGCCCAGGGGCGCCCTTCCATTTGAAGGTCAAGATTTGAGTGTTTTGGATGAAGGATACATTCATTATGTTCAGTTTTCAGTCAGCTTTCCGATTAGCCATGAAGCAAGATTATCCAAGTTCCAGAACTACGGCAAACGAAGACAGAAGCAGAGGTTGCGAAGAGTGTTTTCTCACAAGGAGGCAGTCTAGAAATGCAGATCCGCTCCCTTCTAGCCCAAGGGCGATTTTCTTTTTGAAGGCCCAAATCTAGATGCATGTGTGTTTTGATGCTTTCAGTCTTTGCAGAATTAGTTTGGCTTTTCAACGAGCTATTAAACGAAAGCGTATCCAGTACAGAAATCCAGTTATCAACGTCAAAAGTGGAAATTGCAGGCAGGATACATGTCAGAAAAAGTTTTTCATAATACAAATCTGCTCCCCTGTAGCCCAGGGGCGATCCTGAATAAGACCTGTTTGATGGATGAATTTGCAATTGAGGTCTTCCTGAGATCTCTTCCAGCTCAGTTCAGTTTTGCAGTGTATTCGTTCACAAGACGATCTGATGTTCTAAGTAACTGTGACAGAGGTCCTACCGAGCACGTAAAACAAAGGATGGTGAAGCGTAGCTACACAAAGCTGCACAGCTGTAGGCTAGGGGCGATTCTCCTTTAGGCCTGCCAGACGGGGTTATTTGCAATTACAATCTTCACAAGACTTATGTGCAATTACTCAAGCTATCCAACGAGTCTAGCCGACAGCCTCCGAGATTTGGCGAATGCTCGTACGTGCGAGGTCAAGATGATAATGCTGTAAAGAAGAGCTGATTGAAGGCAGTTCAAAAAATGACTAAGTGTAAGAATATAATTTTCTTTGAAAAAGGCGATTTTCTTTTAGAGGCCTTAAAAGCAATTTTCTAGCTTCGTCGTCTCCAAGAACATCTCTTGCAAGTTGACCAAACTGTACAGCAAGATAGGCGGCACGCGTATCGGAACATTCCAGTTCCCGGTATCAAGGGTCAAAGTATGGTGTTCAGATGAAAATCACACTTTTGTCAAAATAGTGTTTGAGCTATCACAAAATAGGGACGCTCATTCTTTTGGGGTTCTTAATACAATTTTCAGATCCCTCACATACAGTCATTGGATGCAGAGTACTTCTAGTCATGCAATGAATCCATTATTCAGTCAGTGGGGTTCATTATTCATTGTCAGCGGCAGTTTGAAGCATCAGAAGGCAATATGAAGAAATGACTGAGTCTAGAATCAAAACATCAATTTAATCAGAGGCGCCTAATTTTCTAAAGTATCTTATGATGATTTTAGCAGTTGTTGCTCCCAGCAGCCATTTCATCCTTGTCATGCAAGCTTCGCGGTGGATATCTCAGCACGGTCGCAGGATCATTCAATCATCCGGAAATCAGAGTTGAATAGGGTCAGTTGTAACTTTGCAGTCAACTACAAAATAGGAGATTCTCAAAAATCTCATAACTCTTGCAAATGGAAGCCTAAAAGATCAAAATTTGACTTTTTAGAATCAGGGAAGTGTGTTGAACACAGCAAGATGCTATTTTTGGCAAAAATGAAAAAAAAATATTTTGCATGCAGAGCATTGAAAAGTGACGAATTTCTTCAAAGATAGATATTGGCGCCATTTTTAGTTTTTTGCATGTTTTAAAATTAAGATATTATTTTTAGTCTAAAGACTCAAAGACAGTGGCAGTTCAACTAAAGAGAAGCCAATCGAATTCTTTTTTCTAAATTAGGGTTGCATGATGGTACGAATTGTTTATTTAAACAAGCATGGCGCCTTTCATCATTCACACAGCTTTGAAAGTTCGAATTTCTTCAAAGAGATTGGCGAATTTTCATCAAAGGATCAAGTTCGAAGGTGATAAAATAACTCTTTTGCAGGTACAAGGTCAGATTCAGCATCAGATTCAAGGCAAAGTGACGATTTTGAAAGGAGACAAAACATAAAACAATCAAAATAATAAAAAAGTTTGTTTCTCTTCTATATTTCTTCCATCTTCTCGTCTTAAATTCTCTTGCATGTTCGAAGTGTTGGCAGATTTTGGCAAAACAAAATATCTGGGTTGATTCAGAAGAGATTTCTCAGCCGAGCCCATGTGCCAGAATTTTTCAGGAAAATTTGTTCCAGAACATCTGTTCTTTGAAGCTTTAATTTTCTCAACCGAAATTTTTTTGCATAGCTGAGTAAAGGGTAAATTTTTGCATTTCTGACGTTCTGGGTTGTCTTAGAATCATTTTCTGGACAAAACCCATATCTCAGATTTTTTCGTACAAATTCTCATCCGACAAGCTATTTTTAGCCTCAGCAGGCTATTTTTGGCTTTCCAGAAAAGTTGTCAGAATATAGCCATGTGCACAGTCAATAGGCAAGTTTTTCAGAATGCAGTTCACTCAGCTCGAATTCAAGACCAAATCGGTCTTAACCCACGACTTCATCGAGACAGTTGATACAGATCTACATAAGGTGTTGCCGGAGGTAGTTTTGGATCCACTCAAAATCAGGGATTCAGTTATCAGGAATATTCAGCAATCCGGGTTACTTGAGGCCACTTCCATACCTATTTCGGTGCATTGCGTGGAGTTTGTAATATCTTGCATCAAGCATTACAATTCCGCTACACGAGAGATACGGTCAATAGATGGACGTGTCATATGCAGTCTCAAACCCCTTGATATCAAGCGAGGTTTGGATTTTCCTCAACATTCAGATGGAATGGTCATTTCCATGAGTCAGAGCGAGCAAGCATTCAATGCTGGACTGGATAAGTGTCAGAACAAGATGATAGCGAGGTGGCTGAAACAAAAGAAGAGCAAGTTGCCAAACAACTTGGGTCATGGCGAGTGTAAGGATGAATACAATATTTTGATTACACTGCTTAATCGTGTCTCAGGTCATGCAGATGCAAACAAATTTCACCCGTGGATGTATTATATCATTGGTAGAACCATCTCTGGACAAGAGCATTATGACTAGGCATCCTTCATCAGCGATGCTATTCACGAGCAAATCACCGGTTTCCTAGCTGCGCATCAATTTCATATGTGTTCTTACCTGGTGTACTTGATTGCTTATCAGAATCAGTTTAACGGTTTGAATACGGTGGGCATACTCAGTGTACAGAAAGTCTATTGCTACTATGACCAGCTTGAGTTCACGAAGGCTGAAAGTCATTTTAAACGTGTACAAGAGGCTTTCTTGACTTATACAGTGAGAAACTTGGACCGAGAGTTGCATATTCGTATCTCGACAGTTGCCAGAGCAGCAATGAAGAATTGGGCAGATTGGTTCATTCAGTTCCCTACATACACCTATATCCGTGTCTATGGATACACAGGAAAACCAGCTATGTTACCACGTTATCCTTCGGATAAAACAATATTCATGGAGTTCCTAAGGAAACTATATGAAGTTCACAAACGTTTGCCAATCAAGCGTAAACCAGCTGTCGAGTTTCCTTTGCAATTCGGGATGTATTGGTGTAAGACGGCAGTTGATGCTAAGACCGCAGGTCAAGAGTTAGAAAATTGCAAACTCATGTACCTGGTGGATACACGCACATATGATCCTTGGGGTCATTACGCAGCTCGCCTACGTAATCTCTCTTATCACAAACCTACGATGGAAGATTACTGGGTGAATTGTGAGGATGATTTCGAGGTTCGCAAACGTAGCTATAGCAAGTTTTCTCTTCCGCAGGTTTCTGTTTTCTTGGCAGAAGATGTGGAAGGATTGACAGAGGATGAGGGGGATACACTTCCTCAATTTTACAGAGAGCAGGTTGATGGACAACCACTGCCATTAGTGAACTGGTATGCCAAAGAATTCACATCGGTAAAGGAGAGGTCGAGCAGGGTCATCCAAAATAGTACGCTTTATTTAGAAAGCAGAAGGTTGAGAAAGGCATCCATGCCTAGAGCAGAGCTGCCACCAGAAGGACTTGTATTGCCTTCTTCTTCAAAACCTAAGCAGAAGAAGAGGAGTAATCCTCCTAAAAAGAATCCAGCGCCTAATAATTTGAAGGGAAAAGCATCTATTGCGATTCCACATGTAGAGCCAGTCAGAGAAGTTATTCAGACTTCTCCACAGCTTGAGGTTCAGCCCCGTATGCTGTCACTGACACCATTAGAGCAGCCTCCCATTCCAATTCACATTGATTTGGACGTGGATTCACCTCCTCGCAGCGATTCTTTTACACATTCACATTCATCAGATCCTCCTGCGACTAGTACAGATCATTCCAGTGGGATTAGTCGGGATTCATCTTGGCTTGAGAGTCAACTGGGAAGAAAAAGGAGACAACCATCTTACGTACTTGATCATTCAGATTTCGATCATGACCATCAAGATGTGCTTGAAAAGAGGATCAAGAAACAGATACATATTGGGAGAAGTGCAAATAAGGAATTCATTGTTGAGACTGCTGCACCTCCAGAAGATAAGAGTCTAGATGAGATGGAAGCTCAAAACTTCTAAGTTATGACAGTTCATTTCAGTAAGAGTACTCGTCAGACAAATATTGATCTCCTACAGGTTGCTACAGATAGCGCCAAGGATAGGATGGTGAAAGATGGTGAAGATAAATCAGCTCTCAAGGCTGAAATACAGCAGCTTCGCCAGTACATTTCTAGCCTTGTACACAGGACAGGGGATGTTGTCACCGCGCTTCCACATATGTTAGAACCACCAGCAGAGCAGGGTCTGATTGATCTCTTGGTTGCATATGGTAAGCGATTGGAGGAATGGGAAGAGGAGTTTGTTGCTAGAGGCCGCCTTGTACTTACAGAATTGTATCGATTGCGGTATAATGCACATGAGCTTCATCTACGACTTCAAGATGAGGAACGTGATTTGGCCATTAGTAGACCCAGGGATGAGATTTTGATTGCCAACTTGGGAATGTCATTTGATTCAGTCACAGAGGCAGAAGATAAAGAAGAGGTCTACGTTTGGAGAACACAGTTGATCTTCAAGGCAGAGATAGAAGGAAAGATAGCATCTTAGGTGGCTGAGAGCAGAGAGCATGTTACTAGTGCACTCCGCTATATAAGAGACTTTGTGTCTCAATTACCATGTGTATATCAGCGTGTGGGTGGTGACTATGTTGAGCTTGCTGACATCCAATTAGAGCTCCAAGCACTTATTCACGGTATTTTCAGTGGTGAGACCGCTGGCTGTAAGATGAATCAGCTTACAGCCATGTCAACATTGTTTGATGAGGCAATCAGGAGAAAGGGTGAGTTCCAGTGTCAGATGACTAATGGAGAAGACAAGCTGCACAAGCATAGGATTCTTCGCCAGAGCTTCAGTTCCCCAGATGGAGATGCAGTCAACGACCTCGTAGATGGGTTAATTTCTTAAGATCAAGGCCAGTAGACTTCAGTTAAAGGCGTCCAACCTTTTTCCAAGATGGACATTAGACACAGGAGTTAAACTCGAGGCCTCTTTCCGAGTTAACTTATTGTTACACATTGTATGGAATGTCTTTCTTGGAAACATCTACATGCACTTGGAGTTTAGATTAGATCTTTCAGTCAATTGATGATAGCATTCCAGATGACTTGCTTTCAATAAGGACGTGCATGTTGCACCTTGTCCATTTAGATTAGATGTTTCAGTTAACTGATGATGGTTTCCCAGTTAACTGTACAGTTTCATTCAATTAGGGTTTAGGAATAAGATCTTGCATGCATTGCAAGACTTTAGTTGACTCAAGGTGATTTTAGGGTTGCCTACACCTTGAAGTCTATAAATAAGAGCTTTAAGCTCATTTGTAATTTAACTTTTGCTTGATAGGATACATGCTGCGCCTACCTTGCCTGTAGTATTGCTATTATTGTATCTGTTCAAAGAGTGATTGTTGTTATAATAAATTGCTGCACCTACCTTGCCTTCATATTATTGTTATGGTGTTTATTCAACCTTAGTTAAATGGGGTTGCTGGTTTGATCGTTATTGTATGCGTGTTGCGTCTATACAATCTACTGTCCCAGTTGCTTACCTTTTGTTTTGTTTATTATAAGCCTATTTAGAAGAGCAAATAGTTGCGCCTACCTTGCCTTCATGTTGCGAAACTGTACTCAAAGCTTATCGTATGATGTGTGTTATAGTAGACTCATTCAGCCAAGCAGATAGTTGCTTCTACCTTGCCTTCATGTTGTGAAGCTGTACCAGGTTTACCGTTCATTTGTTTGTTTTAATAAACTTCTTCCCGGATTAGCAAATAGTTGCGCCTACCTTGCCTTCATGTTGTGAGCCCGCACCTGGAGTTTATCGTACAATACATTCCTGCTCCATTTCCTCATACTCTGTTTCTTGAGGAAATTGGATAGATATTAAAGAAGTTAGCTTAGTTGTAGTTACATGATCTGCGAAACCAGAAAATACTTAGCTGCAACGTTCTAGGTTTTCTTAACCTTGTGCCTTTACTAGCTAAGAACAAAAAGATAGGACATTAGTTGAGTTTTGTATTTCATGCATTCGAGCACAACGAGGGAGCTTCCCCTCCTAATTTGAAGAGCACTCATTGCGTAGTGTGCATAGTTGTACGTACAAACTCACACTCCATAGGTGTTAGTTCTTACGCCAACATATTGTCTCGAGGATGGTTCCTACATCAGGCTTGACGTAGTCCAAGCTGAGTTACAGAGCATATTGCATGGCAGCGAGGGCAGTGTTGGGAGAATGATGATGATTTCCATGATGTCAGCAAGGTTCGAGAAAGCAGCCAATGAGAGTGAAGATTTCTTGAAGTCAATTACAGATGGCGAGGAAATCTTGGAAAAGCGGCATTTTACTATTAATAGCATCAACACTCCTACTACAGATGAAGTTTCCCGCTTTTTAGCGGATGTGATCGAGCTTTAAATCTGCTTTCTTCTAGAAGCATCTTCCACGCTTTCTTTCTATTCTTCTCTAAAATCTTTTCCATTCTTTGAGGATAGAAAGAAAACATTGTAACAAGTTGTCACGAGTTGGCACTTTCCGTTTTTAATTGCTTTCTAGGGTTTAGATGTTTTAATCTCTTCTAGATTTAGAAATAAAGCTTGCATGTTGGCAAGCAGTAGTTGTAAAAGCAAGGAGATTTTAGGGTTCCCTACTCCTCTGCTTAGTCATAAATAAGAGCAGTGTTTGCTCATTTTAGGGGAACCGTGCTTGTGATAACAGGACATAAGTGTCTTTAGTACCTTCTATTTGTTATTCAGTATTGTTCACTTTGTGTAAAGAGCAAGTTTGCATGCCTCTTTAGCTGCAAATACTTGTTTAGTGCATGTTTTGTGTTGATTATAATTAGGTTGATCGCCTGTTGCAAGCGTGTTGCTACAACTTGTTGTCCCGAAGTTGTAATCCTTGTTCCAGAAACTTGAGTAAATAAAATCTCGAGCGTGCTTTGTCTACCCTGATATAAACATCTCAAGTTTCCCTCTATTTGTTTTGTGTTAGACGTATGAGTAAATAAAATCCTGAGTGTGCTTTGTCTGCCTTGAAATAAAAGTCTCGTATTTCCGTAATACTTTTATGATCTCTTTTTCAGCTTGCCATAAAATGTATGTTGAAGAATAGTTTGTTTAAGTATCTTTGTCAGAAATCAAACTCGTCCATTTCCAAATTCTCTTGCTCTGCGTTTACTTGAGAGGGTGGAAACATTTTAAGCGTAGGTTAAGTTGTAGCTATCTAGTTTCATTAAAGGGAAAACCTCAGCCGCAACATCTAGTCTTCTATAACCTTGTGTTCTCGCAGCTGAACCAAAAAGATAGGAGTAGTTAAGTTTAGATTACTTTTCTTTATGCAACTCAGCAAAAGAGGGAGCTTCCCCTCCTAATTCGAAGAGCAGTTTACTGCACATAGTTGTCTGTTTCCAAAACGCATTCCAGAGGTGCGATTTGAAACGCCAACAAAAACAACACCAACTCCTTCTCCCGAAGCATCCAATTGCAGCTCGAATGGTTTAGAAAAATCTGGTATGGCCAAGACCGGACAAGAACTCATGATCCTCTTGAACTTATCAAAGACAACTTGTGGCTTTTCTGACCACAAGAATGCCCCCTTTTTGGTTAGATCAGTAAGAGGAGCAGCACTTTGAGAGTAACTCTTCACAAACCTCTTGTAGAACCCGCATAGGCCAGAAAATCCTCTCAAATGGGTTAGATTTTTTGGAGTTGGCCAGTCCATTATAGCCCTGATCATTTCTAGATTAACTTTCACTCCCTCTGCACTGATGATGTGGCCAAGGTAGAGTAACTCTCCCATACCAAACTCACACTTTGATTCTTTTGCAAAGAAACTTTATGTCTCAAGGATACTAAGCACTTCCTCCAGGTGCTTGAGGTGTTCTTCCAACGTCTTGCTATAAATGAGGATGTCATCAAAAAGTATCAACACGAACTTCCTCAACTGCCTCTGGAAGGTTCTGCTCATGCAAGATTGGAAAGTGGCAGGAGCATTAGTCAGCCCAAATGGCATGACTAAGAATTCAAAGTGACCATAGTGGCACCGAAATGTCATCTTCTCAACATCTAACCTCCTCATCTGAATCTGATAGTATCCTGACCTCAAGTCAATCTTTGAGAAAAATTTAGCACCATACAGCTCATCAATGAGCTCATCGATTCGGGGAATGGGATACCGATTCTTGATGGTGCTTTGCTTCAAGGCACGATAATCCACACACATGCGGATGGTGCCATCCTTCTTCTTCACAAGTACAACTTGTAATGTCCCCTTCCCAGCTCTGACCGTTTCAGTTGACCGTTGACCTATTTCGGAGACCCGTAGGCTACGCGGATGGTGAAATTAGGGTTTCCTAGTTTTGAGGAGGTTGTTGCTTGAGGTTCGGGATTCTGTTTGCGGATTCTTTATGGGTTTTCAGAGAGCTTCGCAGTGATGTGTTCAATTTGGCATTCCGGGCAACTTCGCGAATTTACTATTTTTAGTAAATTCTATTTTTGGCAGTGGACAGTTTGGGTTCAGTTTAGTTGGTCCTCTTCTTCAGTTGGTTCAGCTAGCACTTCAATTCTTGGCCTTGGGCGCATAATTCTTGGAGAGATAAGTATTTTCATTATAATATTATATTTTAATATTATACCCCTTGCCTAGTAGTACAACTTTAAGTTGTTTTAAAAGGGGAACCTTGAGGGTCTAGGCGTCATGGAGAGATAGGTTATATCTTTAAATGTCAAATATTGAGATGAAGAAAGGGACGCCTATTGAGAGAATTGATTTTATTTTAAAAAGAAAAATACAAAGTGAAATATTTCATGGGTGAAAAAGGACGCCATTCTTTGGAGGGAAAAGGTGAATTTGAAATTAGGGTTTGGGCACCTTCTGGAAGCTTCTAGATGTTTCTCTCTTGTCTACTTAATCAGGCCTTAGCTCTTCATTTGGCATCTTTTGTCTACTACACCGTTATGCTGCTGAATTGTCTTCAGACACTCGCTTCGAGGAAAGAATCCCTCCTAGCATGGGCTCATCTTCTTGCTTGAAAGATAGCAACTAGTTGAGAAGTTAGCTTGTAATAGGTTTGAATTGCATTTCCAATTGAGTCATTGCATTTTGGGAGTTCTAGTTTACATTTTCTGTCATATTTTGATGTTGTTGAATGTCATTGAGGAATGTAAGATTTGCTCGCAGCTCATGAAATAAAAATGCTATCATTCTGGGTATTGAATCTATCAATCTGTTTATGTGGGGCGACCATTCTTGCCAATTTCCAGATTTTATTTGGGTCTTTCTGATTTTTTAGAGGAAATTCGCCCTTGCAGCTGGGCCGTACCATCTTGAAGTGCATCAAAGTTTGTGCAAAATAAATAAGGCTTGTTTTGGGTGGTTTAGGAATTGCATCTTGGGCGCCTATATCAGTTTAGTAATCTGCATTTGATTTCTCGTCAATAGGATGTGTTTAGAGTGAGATATGTACAATTTTGTGAGTTATTATGTTGCTGTTCTGCATTAAATCTGTCAAATCAGTCATACCAGATTTAAGAAAGTTCATTAGTTGTGCGAGGGGTTGATATTTCAAGAGTTTGTGATTGTAGAAGAGGGATCTTATCTTGTTATAGCTTTGGAAGTTCTTACTCTTATGATATCTGGCAAGCTCTCTAATTTGCTGTAAGCTGAACAGTAGTACTGTCAGCAATTCATTCCCTTCATTTTGAATTTACATGTAATTCCCACTGAATAAGTGGAAGAGGCTGGCTTGCCGCCTATTTGCTTTCAGTTGAGTAGTTTAGGGACCCTCTGACCATATGCTCGCCATCCATCGGCGCCATTCTTGGTTAGGGTTACATTCTGTCATCATGCATTGATCCTCTGACCATATGCTCGCCATCACTCGGCGCCATTCTTGGTTAGAGCTCCTTCAGTTTGCATTGCATTGATCCTCTGACCATATGCTCGCCATCACTCGGCGCCATTCTTGGTTAGAGTTCCTTCAGTTTGCTTTTCATAGATCCTTTGACCAATGCTCACACCTTGCCCACATCGGGATCCTGGTGTACATTCTGGTTAGAGTTACTTTCCGCAACGTTTTGGTTTGTACTAACCTTAACGGGTGCATGTTGCATTGTAATCAATTGTGAAAAATTTAAAAAAAATTGGTCCGGCTCATTACAGTGGTATCAGAGCCATGATTCTGCCAACCTGTGCCCAACAGTGATTCAGTGGTCAGATGAGTGACAGTGATTGCAGATACTACACCAGAGGTCAGGCCAGAAGACAACAGACACAGCTTCCGCCAGTGCCAGAAGCAGATACTCTCTCAGAAGCCTTGAGAGAAACAGAAACAGCAGTGGATAAGGGTAAAACAGTTGAGAACATGTCAGACAATCTTAGGCAGGCCATGGAGGAGAAGGATGCAAGGATGGAAAAGAAGTTTGATGGAATGATTGAGATGATGTCTCGGTTACTTGCTCGGATGGACCAGCAAACTTCTCAGAACCATACTCCGAATCAAAACCATGCTACAGGAGAAAGCAGTGGAGTCAATGGAAACAACGGGAATAATGGGAACAATGGTAATGGAGGCAGTAGAACAATTGGACAGCATGATGCCATCTCTAGCGGATCAGCCTCTAGACCGCTCTTTCCTACATTCACTCCGAGGGAAGAACAGCAAGTTGAAGCTACCATTCCTTTGGTAGACGATGCCAGGCAAGCCTACATGGAGTATGCTACCCTACCTCCTGATCTTAGAGACCAATGGTCCTTTGATCAATTCTTGAATCAGAGAAACAGAAGACATGGAGGAAGAGTTGATAATCGAGCTTATATGGCTCCTAGAACTGATTTTCATCAAGCCTTGGGGAAGGTAACATTGGCTCACTTCGATGGAAGTGATAAGTGTTCAGCAAGATCGTGGGTTCAGAAGTTAGACAACTACCTTTCACTTCGTCCCATGCCAGAAGAAGATGCCATCAAGTTTGCAACACTTCATTTAGAGGGAGCTGCTCATGAGTGGTGGTACCATGGTTTGGTCACACTTGGCCATAACCTTATTCGAACCTATGGGGAATTCACCAACAAGCTGATTGAAAGGTTCGACACTAAGGACCCTGAAGTAAGATTTCGTGAGCTTGCACAACTGAAGCAGCATGGCTCCTTGGATTCTTACATTGCTGATTTCCAGAGACTCTCTGTGATGGTGCCCAACATCACCGAAAGAAGATTGGTTGTTTTGTTTTCCGAAGGGTTGGTTGAACCCTTGAAAGGGTGGGTGAAAGCTTTCGATCCACCAAGTCTTGATGAGGCAATCAAGAAGGCTCGTAGTATGGAGTTATCAGCCCCTAGGCCTAAATTTCCACCTAAGCCTTTTGGCCATAAGAAGGATAAGAGACATTCTTCTAATCAGCACAAGAAGTTCCCACCTAAGTTGACTGAAGAGCAACGTGAACAGCTCAAAAAAGAGGGCAAGTGTTACACATGTTTAGAGCCTTGGACTAAGGGCCATAGATGTCCTGGAAGAGGGCGTTATAATCAAATGGGAACCTATTCTGATTATGAATCAGCATCTGATATGTCAGATCAGCAGTCTTATTTTGGGGACAGCGAAGATGAAAGAGCCACAGAAGAGTCCGATCATGAGCAAGGAGTTGGGGGCCCTATTGCCCAACTCTCTAGTTTCCAAAAGAACGAATCTTTCAAGGTTCGTGGGGGAGTTGGAGGTCATCGTATCGTGGCATTAATCGATACTGGTGCGACGCATAACTTCATTGATGAAGGTGTGGTTGCAAAGAGAGGTCTCAAAACCGAAGAATTTGAAGGCTTCAAAGTCATGGTGGCGGATGGGTTCCACATTTCTTGCACCCGAAAAGTTCCTAACATGTCTTTGCAGTTGGGGAACTATGAAGTCAAAGATGACTTCTATGTGGTTACTATTGGTGACACAGATGTAGTTTTGGGCATACAATGGTTACATTCACTTGGTGAAATCTCTCTCAATCTACAAACAATGGAGCTCAAATTCCAATCTGATGGCAAGAGGGTTGTATTGAGAGGAATGTCCAATGGTGGTCCTCGAATAGTTTCATTCAAAAGGATGGAGAGGCTGATTAGACATGACCAAGTGGAGTGGGCTGCGGAATGCATGGTTCTTCCAGCTAGTCCAGTTGAGACAAAGAGGGAATACCCTCCAGATATTCAGTCAATACTCACCAAGAGGAGTAAGGTGTTTGCTGATCTACCTCCTGGGCCACCACCTAAAAGAGGAGCTGAGCATGTCATTGAGCTCAAAGAAGGTGCCAAACCTGTCATCACAACTCCGTATCGATATCCTAAGAAGCAGAAGGATGAAATTGAGAAGAACATAAAGGAACTTCTAGAGATGGGCTTCATTCGCCCTAGCAAGAGTCCCTTTGCTTCAGCTGTGGTTCTGGTGAAGAAGAAGGACGGCACCATCCGCATGTGTGTGGATTACCGTGCTTTGAATCAAAGCACAATAAAGAATCGGTATCCTATTCCTCGGATCGATGAGCTCATTGATGAGCTACATGGTGCTAAATTCTTCTCAAAAATTGATTTGAGATCGGGTTACTATCAAATCCGGATGAGAGGTTCAGATGTTGAGAAGACGGCATTCAGATGCCACTATGGCCATTTGAGTTCCTAGTCATGCCCTTTGGCTTGACTAATGCTCCCGCCACTTTTCAGTCTTGCATGAACAGAGTTTTCCAGAAACAATTGAGGAAATTTGTGTTGATATTCTTTGATGATATTCTCATCTTCAGCAAGTCATGGGAAGAACACCTCAAGCACTTGGAGGAAGTGCTTAGCATCCTTGGATCAGAAAGTTTGTTTGCAAAGGAATCCAAATGTGAATTTGGGATGAAGGAGCTGCTCTACCTTGGTCATATAATCAGCGCTAATGGGGTGAAGGTTGATCCTGAAAAGATCAAGGCAATAGTAGATTGGCCACCTCCAGAAAATTTGACTCATTTGAAGGGATTCTTGGGTCTGTGTGGCTTCTACAGAAGATTCGTAAAGGGTTATTCTCAAAGTGCTGCTCCTCTTACTGACCTCACTAAAAAGGGGGCTTTCCTGTGGTCAGAAAAGGCTCAAAGTGTGTTTGATAAGTTCAAGAAAATCATGAGTTCTTGTCCAGTATTGGCCATACCTGATTTCTCCAAACCCTTCGAGTTACAGTGTGATGCATCTGGGGAAGGTATTGGGGCTGTTTTGATGCAGGATAAGCATCCTATCGTGTTTGAAAGCAGAAAATTAAGGGGGGTTGAAAGAACCTATTCTATCTATGACAAAGAAATGCTTGCAATCATGCATGCATTAGCCAAGTTCAGACAATACCTGGTAGGGAGCAAATTCGTGGTCAAGACTGATCACAACAGTCTCAAGCACTTCATGCATCAGAAAGATTTGAATGAAAGACAGCAGAAGTGGGTGAGTAAGCTTCAAGCTTACGATTTCGACATTGAGTATGTCAAAGGGAAGAACATTGTGGCTGATGCTTTGTCCAGAAGGCCCCATTTGAGCTCATTGTGTGAGCTTACTGCTGATTGGAAGGAGTTGTTGCTTGCTGATTACGCCAAAAATCAGTTTGCAACCAGTGTTATTGAAGGTACTTTTCATGATGAAAGGTACAAGGTAGTTGATGGGTTGATACACTACAAGGGAAGAATCTTCTTGGTGGCGGATTCTAAACTTAAGAAGAAGATTTTGATGACTTTTCATGACATCCCACTTGCTGGTCATCAAGGGTACTTCAAGACATATAGGCAGATTCGAGAGAGGTTCTCTTGGAAGGGGTTGAAAGATGATGTTCAGCGTTACATCAAGGAGTGTAGCACTTGCCAAATGAACAAAAATGAGCACTCTCTTCCAACTGGTCTATTGCAGCCACTTCCCATTCCAAACCAAAAATGGGAGAGCATCTCGATGGATTTCATCACCGGATTGCCTAGGGCTCAAGGCAAAGACTGCATTTATGTTGTAGTTGACAGATTGACCAAGTTCGCTCATTTTTTTGCCATCACTAGCACATTTTCAGCAGCTCAAGTTGCAGATTTGTTCTTCCATGAAGTGTTTAGATTGCATGGGTTGCCTAAAAACATTGTGAGTGATAGTGACAGCAAGTTCCTAAGCACCTTTTGGCAGGAAATTTTTAGGATGAGTGGTACAGTGCTTACCCCAAGCACTAGCTATCACCCACAAACAGATGGCCAAACAGAGATTGTGAACAAATGGTTGCAGGGCTATCTCAGGAATTATGTCTCGGAACAGCAAAGAGCATGGGTGAAATGGCTCCACATGGGAGAATATTGCTACAACTCATCTTTCCACATGTCAATAAAGATGTCTCCATTCATGGCCCTCTATGGCTACGAGGCTCCCAGCTTTGCTGATTTGGTGTTTGGCGATAGTAGAGCTCCCCAAGCCAAGGATTGGTTGCAGCAAAGCCAAGATGTTTTGAAATCTTTGAAGGACAACCTTCAAATGGCACAAAATCAGCAGAAGATGTATGCTGATCAGCAGCATGTTGAGCGCTCATTTGAGGTTGGTGATATGGTATATCTTCGGCTTCAGCCTTACAGACAGTCCACACTTAAGAAGAGTGCAGCTGAGAAGCTCAAACCACGCTTCTATGGACCATTCAAAGTTGTTAGGAAGGTAGGAGCGGTGGCTTACGAGCTGGAACTACCTTCGAGTAGTAAGGTCCACAATGTCTTCCATGTGTCTCGCCTCAAAAAGGCACTTGGACACAATGTTGTGGCTTCATCACAGTTACCTCCTTTGGATGAAGAAGGGCAGTTGACATTGGTTCCAGAAGAGATTATTGATTCCAGAGAGTGTTCCTTGAGGAGGAGAACAATCAAAGAGTATTTGGTGAAATGGAGGAATTTACCATTGGAGGATGCTACATGGGAGAATGAAGGGATTCTACAACATCCAGACTTGCGATTGCTTGAGGGCAAGCAATCTTGGGGAGGGCGGACTGTAATGTCCCCTTCCCAGTTGTGACCGTTTCAGTTGACCATTGGCCTATTCCGGAGACCCGTAGGCTACGCGGATGGTGAAATTAAGGTTTCCTGGTTTTGAGGAGGTTGTTGCTTGAGGTTCGGGATTCTGTTTGCGGATTCTTTCTAGGTTTTCAGAGAGCTTCACAGTGATGTGTTCAGTTTGGCAATCCGGGCAACTTCGCGAATTTACTATTTTTAGTAAATTCTATTTTTGGCAGTCGACAGTTTGGGTTCAGTTCAGTTGGTCCTCTTCTTCAGTTGGTTCAGCTGGCACTTCAATTCTTGGCCTTGGGCGCATAATTCTTGGAGAGATAAGTATTTTCATTATAATATTGTATTTTAATATTATACCCCTTGCCTAGCAGTACAACTTTAAGTTGTTTTAAAAGGGGAACCTTGAGGGTCTAGGCGTCATGGAGAGATAGGTTATATCTTTAAATGTCAAATATTGAGATGAAGAAAGGGACGCCTATTGAGAGAATTGATTTTATTTTAAAAAGAAAAATACAAAGTGAAATATTTCATGGGTGAAAGGACGCCATTCTTTGGAGGGAAAAGGTGAATTTGAAATTAGGGTTTGGGCGCCTTCTGGAAGCTTCTAGATGTTTCTCTCTTGTCTACTTAATCAAGCCTCAGCTCTTCATTTGGCATCTTTTGTCTACTACATCGTTATGCTGCTGAATTGTCTTCAGACACTCGCTTCGAGGAAAGCATCCCTCCTAGCATGGGCTCATCTTCTTGCTTGAAAGATAGCAACTAGTTGAGAAGTTAGCTTGTAATAGGTTTGAATTGCATTTCCAATTGAGTCATTGCATTTTGGGAGTTCTAGTTTACATTTTCTGTCATATTTTGATGTTGCTGAATGTCATTGAGGAATGTAAGATTTGCTCGCAGCTCATGAAATAAAAATGCTATCATTCTGGGTATTGAGTCTATCAATTTGTTTATGTGGGGCGACCATTCTTGCCAATTTCCAGATTTTATTTGGGTCTTTCTGATTTTTTAGAGGAAATTCGCCCTTGCAGCTGGGCCGTACCATCTTGAAGTGCATCGAAGTTTGTGCAAAATAAAAAAGGCTTGTTTTGGGTGGTTTAGGAATTGCATCTTGGGCGCCTATATCAGTTTAGTAATCTGCATTTGATTTCTCGTCAATAGGATGTGTTTAGAGTGAGATATGTACAATTTTGTGAGTTATTATGTTGCTGTTCTGCATTAAATCTGTCAAATCAGTCATACCAGATTTAAGAAAGTTCATTAGTTGTGCGAGGGGTTGATATTTCAAGAGTTTGTGATTGTAGAAGAGGGATCTTATCTTGTTATAGCTTTGGAAGTTCTTACTCTTATGATATCTGGCAAGCTCTCTAATTTGCTGTAAGCTGAACAGTAGTACTGTCAGCAATTCATTCCCTTCATTTTGAATTTACATGTAATTCCCACTGAATAAGTGGAAGAGGCTGGCTTGCCGCCTATTTGCTTTCAGTTGAGTAGTTTAGGGACCCTCTGACCATATGCTCGCCATCCATCGGCGCCATTCTTGGTTAGGGTTACATTCTGTCATCATGCATTGATCCTCTGACCATATGCTCGCCATCACTCGGCACCATTCTTGGTTAGAGCTCCTTCAGTTTGCATTGCATTGATCCTCTGACCATATGCTCGCCATCACTCGGCGCCATTCTTGGTTAGAGTTCCTTCAGTTTGCTTTTCATAGATCCTCTGACCAATGCTCACACCTTGCCCACATCGGGATCCTGGTGTACATTCTGGTTAGAGTTACTTTCCGCAACGTTTTGGTTTGTACTAACCTTAACGGGTGCATGTTGCATTGTAATCAATTGTGAAAAATTTAAAAAAAATTGGTCCGGCTCATTACACAACTGCTGAAGCGAAGGGACTTTTACTTGGGCGAATGAAACCCATCTCCAAAAGCTCTTTTATGTTTTTCTCAATTTCATCCTTTTGTTTCTTAGGATATCTGTATGGTGATGTGATTACAGGTTTGGCTCCTTCCTTCTGCTCAATGACATGCTCAAACCCTCTATCTGGAGGTGGTCCTGGCGGTAAATCAGCAAACACTTTACTTCTTTTTGTGAGCACGGATTGAATATCTAGCGGATATTCCCTCTTTGCTTCAATCGGGCTAGCTGGAAGAACCATACAATCCGCAGCCCACTCAACTACATCATGTCGGATCAACCTTTCCATCCTCTTGAAAGAGACAATCCGAGGTCCCCCATTTGACATTCCTCTTAGCACTACCTTCTTCCCATCGGATTGAAATTTGAGTTCCATGGTCTGTAGGTTTAGGGAAATCTCTCCGAGAGATCGCAGCCATTGAATACCAAGAACGGCATCTGTGTCTCCAATGTTGACAACATAGAAGTCGTCTTTGACTTCATGGTTACCCAACTGTAAGGACATGTTGGTAACTTTGTGAGTGCAAGAGATGTGGAACCCATCAACAACCATCACTTTGAAGCCCTCAAACTCTTCTGTCTTGAGTTCTCTCTTTGCCACCAATCCTTCATCAATGAAGTTGTGTGTTGCTCCCGTGTCAATCAAAGCAACCACACGATGCTTCCCAATCAAGCCACGAACCTTGAAAGACTTGTTCTTTTGGAAACTTGAGAGTTGGGCAAAGGTGCCCTCACCTCCCTGTTCTTCTTCCACCTCTTCTAGCTCCCGTTCCTCATCACTCTTAGCAATTTCCGAGTGCTGCTCTAAGTGATCAGATTCTGATCCATAATCAGAATAGGCCTCCATATGGTTAGAATGGCCTCTTTCATAACACCTGTGTCCTTTTGACCAAGGCTCCTTACATGTGTAACACTTTCCTTCTTTTCTAAGCTTGTCACGACCATCATCATCCAGCCTAGGAGGAAACTTCTTGTGCTGATTTGAGGAGTGCCTTTTGTCTTGCCTATGAGGAAAAGGCTTGGACGGAAACTTGGGTCTTGGTGCGGACAGCTCCATGTTTCTAGCCTTCTTGATGGACTCTTCAAGGCTTGGTGGGTCAAAAGCTTTTACCCATCCCTTCAATGTTCCATCAGTCCTTCAGAAAATAGCACCACTAATCTTCTTTCAGTGATGTTGGGCACCATCACGGAAAGTCTCTGGAAGTCTCCAATGTATGATTCCAAAGAACCATGTTGTTTTAATTGAGCAAGCTCCCTGAATTTCACCTCAGGATCCTTAGTGTCGAATCTATCAATCAACTTGTTGGTGAATTCTTCATATGTTCTGATTAGGTTGTGGCCAAGGGTGACCAAACCATGATACCACCACTCATGGGCAGCACCTTCTAAGTGTAGGGTGGCAAATTTAATTGCGTCCTCTTCCGCCATAGGTCTCAAGGATAAGTAATTATCCAGTTTCTACACCCATGCTCTAGCTGTGCATGCATCACTTCCATCGAAATGAGCCAAGGACACCTTTCCGAGAGCTTGTTGGTAATCTGTTCTAGGACCCATAGGAGCTCTGTATTCAGTTCTTGCACCATTCCTCCGGTTCCTTTGATTCATGAACTAGTCAAAAGACCACTACTCCCTAAGATCAGGAGGGAAAGAGGCATACTCCAAGTAGGCATGTCTGGTGTCATCTGCAAAATTTGTTGCAGCTTCAACTTGGGTTTCTTCTCTTTGAGTAAATGTGGGAAAAAGGGCCCTAGAGGCTGATCCTCTAGACGTGGCTTCATGTTGTCCAATGGTTTTGTTTCTCCCACTGCCATTGTTCCCATTAATTCCACTATTTTCACCGTTAGAGTTGTTTCGAGTATGGGGCGGATTGATTGCAGCCTATTGATCCATTCTTGCAAGTAAGCGGCCCAGCATGTCAATCATCCCATCAAACTTCTCTATTCTGTCATCTCTATCATTCGTGGGCTGTTTGTTGCTATCTGCCATCTCTGCAACTGCTTTACCTCTATCAACTATTTGCCCTATTTCTCTGAGTGCCTCAAAAAAAGTATCTGCCTCTAGTGTACACGGAAACTGATATGGCGGATTTCCCGCCTGACTTCTGGTGTAGTATCGGTGAGCTCTGTCACTCATCAGTAACTGGACTCAACAGAATCACAGGTTGGCAGAATCATGGCTCTGATACCACTGAAATATACCGGGCCAATTTTTTCATTTTATTACACAGCTCAATTCACCCATTAGCATTAGTGCAAATATAAACCAACTGAATGTAACCCTCTCCTCTGATCAACCCAGATCCCAATGTGGGCAAGGTTGAGAGCATACACGAAAGGGGATCGTTAGTATAACTGAAGCTTGTTGAAAGTAACGGAAAGGAACTACAATCACTCAACCACTTATTGAACAGGACGACTGAAATGGAAGTACAATGCTGAAAGTAAAATGCAACTCGACCACTTCTTCAGCGGGAGCAGGTTGACGGCTCAATCGATCAACAAGATGACATAATGCAATTACATAAAGTAATAGGCGGCAAGTCGGCCTCTTCCACTTGTTTAGCGGGAATGCAGCAATTAAACTTATGTTATAGACTGAAAGAGTACCAGTCTCCTCCACAATCGTGGGAAATGGCATACAACCAAGAATGTTGGCAGTACTACTGCACAGCTTACAATATGATAGAATTTCCTGCCCTCACAAACATGTAAAATGCTGTAACAAAATAGGAAGACTCCCCTATTCCTATCTTGAACTCAACAAAAAACCCGTTCACAAATCCCATTCTTTAGCAATCTGGTTATGACAGACCTGCACTGAAATTGCATGATCAGCCACACAGAGATTCACCAATTTAATGATAACTTGCTCAAATCTCACTCAAATCCCATGAAACCAAATGCAAACATAGCTAATGCTAAAGGCACCCAAGAAGAAACCAAGAAACCACCCCAAAGAAATCATATTTATTTTGCACGGAATTCAATGCATTTCCAGAAATGTACGGCCCTCAAGGAGGGGCAATTTTGCCATTTAACTTGGAGGAAAGGGTCGCTCCAACCTGCCAATGACATTCATCAACTACCCATAACCAAATAAAAATCTCTCATAAACATCTAAGCCAAAACTCAGTTCAGCCACAGTCAAACCAGCAACTGTGAAAAGGACTGAAAACACAAAATAACTCAAATGAAGATTACAAAATAACTCTAAAGTAACCTATTCTCAACTAGTTGCTATCTTTCAAGCAAGAAGTCAAGCCAACTAGGAGGTGTGCATCCCTCAAAGCACTCTGGCACCATTCCGGCAGCATAACAATACTCAAGTCATAAGATGAGAAACATGAAGAAGAGCAATCCCTTATATAACTTTTGAAGAGCATCCTAGAAGCTTCTAGAAAGTGCGCCAAACCCAGGAGTCAACCAATTTTCGAAATTCCATGTTGACTTACCCTTCCTCAAAGTTGGCATCCTTTTTCACTTAGTGAAAAATCTCATTAAATTAAAATTACCTTCTCTTCTCAAGTTGGCGTCCCTTTTCCTCTTTAGTAAATTATCAATAATTCACTTAACTTCTTGATGAGGCGCCCACCCATAAAATCCCCCTTTTTAAAACAACTTAAGTCATGAAGCTAGACCAAGGGGGTTATAATTAAAATAAAACATTATTTTAATTAAAACAACTTATCTCTCCAGAAATTGCATCCAGGCGCTGATTCTGATTCTACCAACTGAACCATCTGAGGAGGAAAGCCAAATGCACTGAAGCAAACAGGACCACTGCCAGAAATAGAATTTACTAAAAATAGTAAATCCAAGAATTCACTCGGATCATCATGCAAGTCATACCAACGCAAAGCTCTCTGAAAACCCAGAAAGGAGTTGCCAACCAAACACCAAGATTCCAGAAGCAAGTTCCAGAAAAAGCTGAAACATCCTCCTAGAAGATAGGGAACCCTAATTTCTGCTTCCGAGTAGTCTAAGGGTCACCAGGATAGACTAACGGGCGCAGCAGCAGAAGTATTAATTTTGTAATCTTTTCCCCCCACTATTTGGTGGTAGCGTGGAAAGTTCTTTGGCTGGTTATCTGCCTTGTTTCATTTCAATTCAACAGTAGTACTCCACCGTATGGTAGCACCTCCCCTGTCAAAGGATCTTGAGTGCACATTTTTGGTGTCGAGTTTAATATCTCTCTCTCAGTATATTCTCGTACTCTTTGATTCAATAGATCCTAGGGATCCTCTGACCATATGCTCACCCCTCCTCCTTAAGTGGTTTTAGGGCACATTCTTGGTTAGAGTTCTTTCATGCACATTTTGGGTTATGCTAACCTTAATGGGTGATTGATTCTATTGTAAATGTTCATTTAAAATTCAAAAAATTGAGAGAGAATATTTCAAAGAGTTATGGATGTCTACTCCTGGATTCCACATAAGAAATGTGATGGTGCTTGCTTGGCTTAAATCCAAGATTAGGATATCGGATCTTCCTACTATGCATCCTGGACCTTGGCCCTACCTGTATGGTAGAAGGAAGGGTCCCGCAAGGAATCCTCTATGTCTCAGCCTCCGCCGCCTCCTACCGCTCTTGCTTCTAAAGCAGTGAATGGGAAGAGGCCCGCCAGCGAGGCATTAGAACCAACTCCTCCTGCTGTCTCTCAATCTCTTCCTCTTGCTCCTGTTCAGGAGTCTATCCCTCCTCCAGAAACGGTTGCGATGGACACTCCTATGGTTGAGTAGGAACCTTTTGTCCCTTCACAGCTCCCGGAATCTAGCTCAAAGAGTCCCAGAAACTGCCTTGCACATGAGCGCAAGCGTTGGCGAAAGGCTCTGGCGTTGAGCAGGTCGCTTTGCAGAAAAAGGAAGAGGAGTCAACCGCCCCTGTATCAGTGCCTCCTACTATGTCCTCCTCTCTCCTCCCCTTTGCTTATGTTCAACAAAGTTCAGTCTCGCTTCCGGATCCTATGATGAGCGCAAGTGCGCCTGACCCTAAAAAAGTGCAGGAGTTTATCGCTCGCTCGATCGAGCCACCTCTTTTGATGTCCCTTTCGGACATCCCATCATTCTCTAAACCTGTGGACATGTCAAACACTTCGGTGGTGTCCGCCGCAATTTTCTCCTCCTCACCCACGCCTCTCGCCTCATCTGTGGAGAGTTCACCTCCTCCAACAAAGCAAAATATTTCCTGCAATAGGGATCGTAAGAGGAGTCCACCCTCTTCATGGGGTGGTCCTTCATTAGCATGTGCCATCCTAGTGACAAAGCCAGCTTTGGCATCCCCTGAGTTTGTCACCACTCCCGAGTCACTCGATGAGCCCAACGGTGAATCTCGAGCACCGTCCTCCCATCCATTGAGGTAACACATGGCACTCCCATGAAGTGCATGTTCAATTCTCTGGATGAGGTCCTAGCCTTATCAACGATCTTCGCAAAATCGCTAACCATAGCTCCACAAGAGCCTAGCGAAGAAGACCTTGTAGGGCCTTCTTCCTTGGCCCTTGTTGTGGGAGGGCTGGAAGCTCCTCCCCTTAACATTCTACCACTGCAGGCTCGTCCACCTTCCCCTTATAATGATCTAGATTAGGAAGCGGACGACCTCTCGATCAATGAGTGTTAAGGGGAGGCCTCTTCTTTACCTTAAGATTAGATGTGTGTTTTATGTGATGTGTTCCCCCGTGCTTGCGTTATATGTTCCTGGATGACCCTTGTCACCCTTGTAGGTGCTTGGATACAGGAGTGAGTGTGTGTCGTAAAACTTCCTATATCTATATCATCATTCTTCCATGTTTGTGTCTTGACTTTTGGTAAATTGAGGACGATGCAAAGCGTTGAGGGCATTTAGGCTTCCCTTCCATCTTGACCCATTTTTTTACTTTTCACTTTGTCTTTCGTGCATTCCTCATGATCTGGTGGGGATTGATGATCTTTCGCCTTGCACCTCAGTTACCTATTATTTATATAAGCATGAGAAGATCCAATCCCACGAAACCAAATCCCCCTGTCTCTTGTGTTTTCTTTCTCTTCTTTGCTTGAGTTGTGATGTAGTGGTGCCTATGTGTTATCCCTAATGTGCACGACAACATCTCACTATGTCCCACGGACCACAACATCACTTTTTCATTCTTTCTTTTCTCTCCTTAGGTTGTCATGTGCCTCTGCGTTTAGCAAGCACCACCCTAAGTGGGGACCATCATGTCAACCTCAAATTTTCAAAAAACGCATTTGTTCCCAACAAGTCTTTTCTCAAAAATCTTTGCAAACTTTTTCAAAAATCGCATTCTCAACTTGGACCCCCAACAGAACGTGTTTCCTTCATCATGGGTTCGCAAAGAAAGAACTTGAGAACTTTCCTCCAAGGAGGGAACATCTTTTTTCCTACGGGATAAGCCTTGACCTTCCCCTCGCGAGGGGGCATCTTGTTCCTTTCGAATTCCTTGATGAAGTGAACATCTTTCGAAAGGATTCCTTGATGATAAATTGATTTGAGAAAAAAATCTCTATTACACTTTCAAACAGCACGTCCCTTGAGTGGACCCCTTTTCTTTTGGAAGGGTTCCCGAGGGACCCCTTTGAAATCCTTTCAACTTGTTGACTGTCTGTTTGTTTGCCTGTGTGGTTGCTTTGTGTTTCCTGACATGTTTTATCTGCGGATTAACATGTTGCTTTGTAGGTGCGCCTGTGGAGCCGCTTTCTCGTCCAACTATGTGGAGCCCCCTTACACTGGGCTTCCTTCATGAGGGAGAATTTGGGGGTTTCCTTCTTGCAGGTCTGCGGGCCTATAAGGCGCTTACTTCATTGGGCTTCCTTCATGAGAGAGAACTTGGGGGTTGCCTTTTTGCAGGTCTGCGGGCCTGTGAGACGCATTACATCCTGCAAGATTTGTCCATCGTTGGTCTGAGGGCCTTCGGTGTACTTTGTGTAGCTTCATAGTTCTGCGGGGCTATGGAGTCCTTGTTGGCCTACAGTTGTTGTTGCACCAAAAGATCGACCTGTTAATGCTCGATACAACTGTCAGAGTTAACGGATCCACGGGAGGCGATTAGTCCATGTCACGAATCCCGAGGGGAGCATTGACCATCTGCCAACAAACTCGCCCTCAACGTTACCTAAGGGGATTCGAACCCGGCACCTTTGGCTCTGATACCACTTGTTGGCCCACAGTTGTCGTTGCACCAAAAGATTGACCTGTTAATGCCCGATACAACTGGCAGAGTTAACATATCCACAAGAGGCGGTTAGTCCATGTCACGAATCCCGAGGGGAGCGCTGACCATCTGCCAACAGTCCTTTTGTTTGAAACTCCTCAAGAGAGAGTACCTATGGAGTCCTTTGCCTACCCTGCACTTTCGAACTCGCTAAATTGCAGTATGCTTCCTCGATAGTTTAGGTATACATTTCTAACCCTTCAATCTACTTTACCGAACACTCATCAATACTCGTGCTCGTTAAAATGGGGGCAAAATGTATAGGAGCAAATTTGCACCCCTTAAGCAAATTCCCCTTTCACATACCCTCACCTTAGAAAACCAAATCCAAAGGCAAAATTCCACATCACCTACCTTCCTTCCATCCACTTGGCATTTGTCTTGTGTGTCGATGAGAGAATATTTGTCAAGGATGCAAGTGCGGCATGCAGACGTCTATGCGGAACGCTACCATCCCTAACGGATTCCTGCATCTGAAGATGGAAAAGGCATTACACACCTGATTGGGGTTGAATTGTAACATCCCTTTTTGACCAACCGAGCCAAAAATGGCTTATTCCTTCTCATCCCACCTTCAAAAACAATTCTCCATTCAATCACTTGATCTTCTAGCAATCCTCTACACATTCAATCTCTCTTTTCACATCCTCTTAGCAATTCCTTCATTCTCAAGCAACATTCTAGCATTTCATTGTGAGCATTACAGCAGCATTGACACTCCATCAACTCTGCATTGCAAGTGTGAGGCAGCCATAGAAGTGTGGGCTTGGAGTCTTGCAAGACCTCCCTTAATCACCGTTGCGGCTGTGGTGACTTTGCCAAGTCCATACCTTGCATTCTCCCTCCATTGGCTACTGAGCCTTTGGGTGGAGGTGGTAATGTTTCACTCCTCTCCTTTATGATTTAATAGAGTAGCATAGTATTGTTTTGTAGTGTTCAACAATCTTTAATTTCTGCTTTCTTTATCGCATATTCTACTCCGTTGCTTTTTGGCTATCCGTGGAGGTGGAAACATCAAAATGGGGGTCTGACTGAGGTAGACCCCTATACAACCCCAACAATTTTCCCCTTCTTGTTTGTGTGTAGGTGGAAATACGCGTGGAGCTAGCTAGCGAACATGCACTTTGTGAGATTATCTTCGTCACCCTAGCTTTCATTTACTTTCTTTATCATCTCCGTATCTATTTCTTGTACTTTTTCATTATGTTCTTTCCGCCAAAATCAGTTCTTATTGTACTCTCGTTTTTTGGCCGTACGGACGCCAGAGAGACACCAGTGCACCACGCTGTCGTCCCAGAACCACACTGATGTCCTCGGACAGAGAGCTGTTCAAGGTGCAGTACCAACTACAAAAACCAGCTTGCCTAGCCCAGACCTGAACTTCGGGTCTATGGAGTGACAAAAGCACTTCATAGTGCTCTTCATTCTCGATCCCCATCCTTTTTAGAGTGAGGTAAGTTAGGGCAGCCCTCCGCTCTCGGCTCTCCGTGACCTAGAGCCTTGACGTGGTTGGTCCCCCTCTCTCACACATGCCCATAGATTTGTTCTTTATAGCTTATAAACATGATGATCTAGCGAATTTAATCTTTTGTCGCCTCCTCTTTTCCACTCCTTGTTTTATCCATTGCTTAGAACATATAGCCACCTTGCCTTGGTTTTAAGTTTTGTTGGATCTAAATATACTTCTTGAAATGTAGGCTTGCTTTATGGAAGTAGGTTCTTCAAACTTCTTTCTTACTCTTTGTTCTTCCAGCAACAAATAACCACTCAACTATTCAAATGTTAAATTGTCACTTTTATCAGCAACTTCTAGAAATTCCTTCTCTTTAAAATTCTCCCATAGCTTCTCAGCTATTCTTAATTTCCTTCATTTTTGTAAGGTTTTCAATGACAAAATGATCATTTTTCATTCTTAAATTATGCAATTGTTTCTTGAGAAGCAAGACCCTAGTCTTTTAAGGCTTCTCGAATATTTCCTTCAGCATTCCCCAAGATTTATGTTAATTAGTGATGCCTTGAATGCGTGATATGATTTCATCTACTACAGACATACTGATAATTCAGAAGACTTCATTATTGATCTTTTTATATTGGGTTATTTGTCTAAGTGCATCAGGTATTTGTATCTTTTCTTCTGCAAATTCCCATAAATCTTTTGGAAGCAACACATTTTTGTATTGTACTTCCATAGAGAAATGTTCTCTGCATTTAGCTTACAATCAAGCAACATGATACTTGATGTAGAAGCCTTATTAAATGATAGTATGAGATAATTCCAACAAAACCTTTTAAATTTACTTATCCTTTCGCAACTTAATAACTTCAAAACTACCCAAAACAAATTTTTTAGTCACCAGATCTGTTCTTCCAAACTTCAACTCGGAGACCTCCTCTTATTATTATTGTTATTATTATTATATATCTCTGTGTGTGTGTGTGTGTGTGTGTCACATGCACTTGATTATAACCAAATTCATAATCTTCTAGTTAATGCATATCTACAAACAAATTACATTCACTGGGCAAACTCACATTTTCGCAGTGATTTTGAATGGGAAAAACTCTTAGTCTATCCTGCAGCTTTACTTTCGAAATTAATTTTCTTTACAATGAACTCAGAATCCACTCTTATGAAAGATCAGTAAGGCAAGAACAAGTGGATAGTGGTGGATGTAATATCTTACACTTTGCTTTTGACGCCTAACCACTGTTTTCAACCTTCAAAAAAGAGACTTTGGCCTTTAACGTATCAAACAACGTCCCCATTACTTTTGCAGACTCATTCATAAATTTTTTTACTTTATCTTCCTCACAAAATCTCCTTCAACATGGCACTCTCAGCTTAAAGATCACCCCCAGTCCATTTACACTAACAGTCTGATAACATGTTAAAAAACTAGCAGATTGGACCACCTGAACCTACCTTTTGAGTGGATTGGATTAATATTTATTGAATAAAAAATAACAATTCATAACAAAAGACATGAAAAAAAGACAGTCTGTGGTGGTCAGTGTAATCTGTGCTGATTGGCTTGGTCCGTGCTGACAAGTGTGGTCTGTGCACTGCTGTAGCTGCATGACAAAATTACATTTTTTGTCTTTTTTCCTATCAGGGAGACAAAAAGATATGACCTCACCTTATGTGATCCCCCATATATGTTATCTTTGAAGGCATGAAAAATGGGATTGTCAATGAATATGTAGTCAATGCCATCAATATCTGCATGGAAATAACCAACCTCCATATCCTGCAAAATTCAAGTAAACCTTCAGGATTACAATCCAAGATTACATGTTCACTCTGACAACTATTTTCAAATCCATGCCTTCAAAGAACATACCTCGCCAGCTACATTATAACACCTGTGGACTCTAGTGTCCCATGCTTCAATAAAATCACTGTATCGTGGAGAAATGACCTATAAAAATGATGCAAAACTAAATATTAAGAAAGAAGAATTCTAAGAAGGCAAATAGTCAAATGTCAATTCAGAGAACTTATATTCCATATTATAAAACCATCAGAGGAAATTTCCAAGAACATGTAAATGCAGAGACAACTTATTAGAAAAAGGACATGTAGTAATGCCTGCAAACACACAGAAACAAAAACAAGAACCCAAGACAATCAAATTAACATCATAAATGAATAATTTTAAGGTTCATCTTCTAGAATTAGTTGGTCTCATCTCATCTCAGGAGCAAGTAATGTGAATTCCCAAGTGGCCTTATATATGGCTTTAAAGTTAAAACAGGCTTCCATGGATATCCATATAATCCAGTTTTAGAATTGGGAATGGCATCCATTACATAAGAAAATAATACTTTGAAGTTAGCTTGAAATGATTCTTAAGACTTCTGTAAGAATATAGTGAGAAGACCCAGCCTGCAAAAAGGGAATACTGTTCAAAAAGTAGAAAATTTGCATTACAGAAAACCATCATATTAATAAATCAATTTGTATTTACTTTCTCAAAGAAATCATCTTGCACGTAAGTGTTAATAGACTTTAAAAAAAGATAAAAATAAGAAAACACTTTTAAGAATGGGTATGAGATTCATTACAAAGTAGATAAATAGTAATACTTTAAAATAGCAATTAAATTGAGCTGCTGAAAATTGCACTCTGCAGAAAGAATTTTTCTTATAAACAATACATCTTTTATTACACATATTGGGTCTCAAAATCACTGCTCCAGAATCCTAGAACTCCACTCAATTATCTAGGCCAGGGTTGTCTTAATGAGAGTATGGTTCATCCACAGATTGTGGAGGGTTAAAGGCCAATTGGTGAGAGTGGATAATCTCCCCTTCACTTTGGGCTCAGCTTAAACCTAGAAAGGTGTTCCTAGAGGTATGCCTTAACAGGTATTCAAATCAAATCAGATAAAAAACTAATGCATTTCACAGCATCTATACCCAATTATGAGCTTAACCTCAATAACTATCACTAGGATAAGCTCAACTAGTCATAAGAAAACCTCTTTATAGCTAATAAATACTTTGCACATTCATCTGTAGATAAAACAATATTAAAATCTCTTGAAATAATTTCAGATAATTTCAGCTATGTTTCCATAGGCATCAACAAAGTATAAATACATTGAGCATGACTCATTGAATGGTTTAACAATTAGGTTTTGCTTAAGATTTTCCTTGTTTATGATTGAGAGTGGATAATCTCCCCCTCACTTTGGGCTCAGCTTAAACATAGGAGGGTGTTCCTAGAAGTATGCCTTAACAAGTATTCAATCAAACAAAATAAAAATTAATGCACTTCACAGCAACTGTACCCAAATATGAGCTTAACCTCAATAACTGTCACTAGAATAAGCTCAACTAGTTGCGATAAAACCTCTTTATAGCTGATAAATACTTTGCACATTCATCTGTTGTAATATCCTAGGGTTTTCAACTGAATAACCAGTTACAAATCTTGGGATAACTCAGCAACAATAGCATCTATGATACAACCCTTACAGTTTGACCCTTGTTCTTTCAATCAGATCTAACCTGATATATTAAAATCATAGGTCTGCAAACTAACTGTTAGTGTTATAACTGCAAACTGGAACTTAAACTTTCACCATTCATACAAATGTAAAAAGACAACTCAGTTACCATACACTTTTGCAAATAGGCAATAAATAACGATCTCAAAATACATTAAAATTTGAGTATGAAAGTACAGAGTTTATTGTTGTCGGCAGAACTGTGAGGAATGCTGACAATCCTTGACCCGATTCAGGTATGATCTCCTTAGGGTTTCGGCCTGCTTGACTCCTGGAAGGAAAAACCAGATGCACAATGATATAATCGCTCCAATGGAATGAGAGCTCACCTCCAAAATGAGGGATTGAGGCGTTCAACCCTCAATCTGTTGCTCGCTAATTTGCAGGTCCTTACTCAGGTTGATGGTCTGTGTCCAGTTCTGAGTTGTAAGCTTCCTGTTAGATATTGGTGAGTGCTCTTAACTTCTGCATAAACTTTGGCTTCCAAATCTAGCTGCCCAGGTCTCCTATGTTGTTCAATGATAAGCCCTTGACTGTGGCAGATCTTTGTTTTAGATCTGCTTGTGGAATTGCCTCCCAACAAACTCAGCACCTAGGGATTGTTTCTTGACAAACTTAAGGTCTACATAGGGAGGAATGATGGAGTAGGTGTTAATGAAGAATGTTGAAGGAATTTGCTGGAAGGGGTTAGGGTTTCGTCTAACCATCTTGCACTAATCAAGGTTTTCGTCCTGGTAGTGTCACCGTTTGTGAAAATATTCCAAAATCCTCCCTGCCTTTTTCAGCGCCTAGCAAGTTCATAAATATAGGCATCCACATGAGGCGTGTAACCCAGCAAGGCACCAAAAATTTGCATTTCAAAAGTTAACTTATATATTAATTTTAACATTTATTTATTTATTTTAAATATTATACATTATTTAAACAAATTTAGTGGAGTGTCGTTTAAAAACACCTTGTTTAGGTTGGTTGAAGCTGACCTATTTTATTAGGGTCATGACAAGCCCTCCATTTTGAATTGCCTTTCCCTCAACCCATTTCAAACTCGTATGCTTGAAAATCTCCATTCCTTCCCATGTTGTGTCTTCAAGTGGAGGATTTTTCCATTTCACCAAATATTCCGGAACGACCTTGTTCCTTAACTTCTTTTCTCTCATATCAATGATAGCTTCGGGCTCCGAAACCAAGTTCCCTTCATCGTCAAGTGGAGGCAGCTCTAATGAGGGAGTGACTTGCTGTCCCAAGGCCTTCTTCAGCATGACATGTGGATAACATTCTGAATTCTTCTGTTCATAGGGAGTTCCAACTCATAAGCAACCTCACCAATCCTCCTTATGATTCTATAAGGTCCATAAAATCCCGGTTTCATCTTTTCCGCCCCACTTCCCTTGAGTGAAAATTGTCTATAGGGCTGCAACCTCAAAAATACCATGTCTCCCACCTCAAAAACCTTCTCAGTTTGGTGGCGGTCAGCATACCACTTTGGTTGATTTTCGGCCCGCTATAGGTTTTCCTTGAGTGCTTTCACAACATCCAAACTTTGTTGAACCAAATATTTAGCTCCCGATACCCTACTGTCTAAGAGAATCAAATCCATGAAATAAATAGCATCATAATCATAAAGTTCTTTAAAGGGAGTCATACCTATTGGCATGTGATGTGTAGAATTGTAGAAATACTCCCCAAGGTGCAACCATTTGATCCATGATGTTCGCTGTCCTATAACATAGTTCCTCAAGTAACCCTATATCCATTTGTTCACAATTTTTGTTTTCCCATCAGTTTGTGGATGATAGCTAGTGCTTGGGTGTCATGTCCCCGAATCTTAAAGGGGTCCTAAACTCTACTGGGCAGGAATAGTGTTTTTTAACACTAAGATGAATTTTAAAATAATATTAGATAATAATAAACAATAATATAAATTTAAATTATTGATAAATAATATTTAAATTTAATAAATTGGAGACTGTGTCTGGTCGACCATTTTGGAAGGCATCAATGCTTGTGTATTTATGCAAGAGTATTTTCCCTGGAAGATCATTACGGAAATTAGATGATTTGAGTCATGGTTGCCTGTAGGACGTAGACCCTACTGTCATCATCAAGAGGAAACGAAAACCTCTTTCCGATTTCCGTATTTCTGCTCAACCTTGCGCACCTATCCTATAGGTTCCATCGATCTTCACTAGGCAATTCTGAAGCAATGGAATTCTGTGAACCAGCGTTCATCAACTTTGCTCAAACGGACTACATCATGACTTATCTGAGGCACTGACCTGTTATCACAGAATCTAGCACCGCTCGATTCACAGATAACCCCCCTACGAAACCAGTCTGTTTCCTAGGCCCGTGTGTTTCAAGCACGTAAAACAAGACAAACTTGTTTTACGAAGTCTCTAATCTTACCTAATCCGGCTAGGTGACGATAGGCTCGACTTTCGAGTTTAAGTTTTTGACTCCTTTCAAACCCAGGAGTTAGTCATTTTTTACTTTTGGGTGCTCGGGCGGTGATTTTCACCACGTTGCACCTTTTTCATACTCTAACTATTTTTGGTGCTCGAGCGGTGAAAATCACCGCCGTTGCACCTAAACTTTTATTAACACTTTGGTGCTTGAGCGTTGATTTTCACCGCCCGAGCACCTATTTGCTAGTTGAAGTCGAGTTAGATTGCCGCATTCAATGCCTGCGATTTAAGTCATTTTTTAGGTTATTAACTCAAACATGAGTTATTTTCGCATGTTTTTTGCTTTTACACTCCTCTCCACACATCGCTCTCGTGCTATCACAAGTCGCTTCCCTTGAGAACAAAGTTTGGTTTCTACCTCCAGCGCACGGTTTTCACAGTAATCTTCGCCTGGTTATCACACCATCAAGGTATGTTCTTCGTGTTTTGCTTTCGTTTCCTTTTGTCAGCATTCTTTCTTTAAATTTTGTTGAAAGCTTTCCATTTCTCGTTGGTTTTAGGCGTTATTCTTTCACCTTTCTGTCACTTCGTCTTTTCCTTTCTCTTTGCTTCTACCCTCGCGTCGTTTTGGTTCTCTTTAGCTTAACCCTGTCGTTTTTCTTTCCAACCCTGGCAAATGTCATGGCAAAGATTTTCTCTGCCCTCACGCATGTCGCCATTTTTGTTTTTAACCCTTGGTGTTCGGGTGAGGATTTTCGCTGCCATTGCACGAAGTGCTAAGTTTTGTTAGGTGTCTTGGCAGTGATTTTCACCGCCATGACACCCACTCACAGAAATACCCAAGTGTCTGGGCGGTGAAAATGTAAGAGACCAAGTGTCTCTCAACCCAATCACTGGCTGAAACTGCTGTTTTTTTGTTTATTTTCTGAGTTTTTGGTGTTTTTGTGGTTTTTTGCAAAGGTGCGATTTTAAAAGAAATGCTTGAAAAATACAAATAAAATACCAGCAATTTAAATATGACAAAATATCGTTCGGAAACTGAAGATAGATGATGTATTAACCTTCCAGAATGATTACAACTACTGAAATTGAGCATATAGATAAAAAACAAACTATTTATTGAAAAACCTGGATAAGCTTGCAGCCGCCTATGACAGAGCATGAAATGGTACGGCTGAATGCCAGATAGCAATCTCCCACCTCGAAACGGCTGCAACAACTCCACAAACCCTAGGCGCCCCAACTGGTGAAGACAGAAGACAAAAAAGGGAAGGCGTTTTTGCTTGTATGAAAAATACGGCCCTTGCTGCTGCAAAAGTACGGCCTGTACCAGCATTAATGAATTTTGTACAGCCTTGAGATGCATGCCGGATACTGGACGAATCACTGCTGGAAGATAATCGCTCAATACTCTGAATGTAAACTCCACAATATGCACTGTAATGACCTCTGGATGAAGCCACTCAACTGACAATCTTCAACTGGTATTGCACAATCTCAGTATGCTTGATTCTGAGAGGAAACGTTCTCCAAAATCCAATGATCTACTGAAACCCTTGTTTCGCAAACCCCAATGCTCTCAGAGAGAAAAGACAAATTTGAATAATCATAACATAATAGAGTTCAATTTGTCTTGGCAGTATTTATATCTCCCTTCATAAGTTCGACCCAAATAGGTATTTAATAATCATTTAGATAAATGATGAATTCGCCCATTTTAGACTTAGGACAAATATTTAATAAAAGGCGTCCCTTTTTGATTAATAATTAAATGCTCATTTAATTATTATTTTAACTCCTTTTTATAAAGTATTAAATACTTTATACTTCGCCATTTAATTATTTTAATATTTCATTAAAGTGAGTTTATATTATAAAGTCAAATTAATAAACCTTTTAATAAACATTAAATGCCCAAGTAAACACTATTTGCTCATCAGATCATCAAACTGGGTCGAAACTGAACTGACCAACTGAACTAGGTGCCCTGCTATAAATAGCAACTCCTATCTGCCTGACTTACTATAAATAGTAAGTATCTGTAAAACACTCTGGAAATGTCTGCCAAGGCCCAAACCTGAATCAACTGGAGTAATGTTCCCGAACACCGGATAACTGCCTCAAGTGATCCTCTACACACATTTGTCAGCCTACGAGGATCAGAATGATAGGCTAACCTCTGAACCAACTGTACTGCCTAGGAAGGGGACATTACAGTTCGCCCTCCCTGAAATTGCTTGTCCTCAAACAATCTCAGCTCCGGATGTTGTAAAATCTCCTCAGACTCCCATGTAGCATCCTCAACTGGCAAATCTCTCCACTTGATCAGATATTCCCTGATCACCCGCCTCCGAAGATGTCTCTCTCTAACCTCGAGGATGGCCTCAGGTACAAGTATCAACTTCCCCTCATCATCAAGGGGTGGCAATACTGGGGAGGGTGTCACATGCTGACCCAATGCCTTCTTCAGGCAAGAAACGTGAAACACATTGTGAACCCTGCTATCCGCCGGTAAATCCAACTCATAAGCAACCTCGCCCACTCGCCTGATGACTCGAAATGGACCGTAGCAACGAGGTTTCAACTTCTCTACACCACTCCTCCGCAGAGTGGACTGACAGTAAGGCTGTAACATGAGGTACACCATGTCACCCACTGCAAAAGAACGCTCAACCCTTTTCTAATCAGCATTCTGCTTCTGTTGATTTTGTGCCCACTGAATATTGTCTCTGAGAGACCTCAAAATATCTTGTTGATCCTGCAACATATCACCTGCGTTGGGCACTCTGCTATCACTCAACACCAAGTCCAAAAGGTTGGGCGCCTCATACCCGTATAATGCCATGAAAGGTGTCATCTGTATAGTCATGTGGTGAGTAGAGTTATAACAATACTCACCGCGATATATCCACCTTACCCAAGCTTTCTGCTGTCCAGCTATATAATTACGTAAGTATCCTTCCACCCACTTATTGACAATCTTCGTCTGCCCATCTGTCTGTGGATGGTAGCTGGTACTGGGTGTTAGTTTGGTTCCACAAAGTCTGAACAACTCCTGCCAAAAGTTGCTCATGAACCGACTGTCTCTATCACTGACTATAGTCTGAGGCAATCCATGTAACCAGAAAACCTCTCTAAAGATCATCTCTGTCGTTTGCGATGCTGTGAAAGTAGTGGTGATCGGAAAGAAATGGGCATATTTTGTCAGCCGATCAACAACCACGTAAATACAATCCTTCCCTTGGGCTTTCGGCAAGCCCATGATAAAATCCATCGATAAACATTCCCACTTCTTGTCTGGTATCGGAAGTGGCTGAAGCAAACCAGCAGGATATGTGTGTTCCTGTTTGTTATGCTGGCAAACAGAACACTCTTGTGCATACTGAAGCACATCAGTCTTTAGGCCTTTCCAAGTGAACCGTTCCCGTACCAACCTGTATGTTTTAAAATAACCAAAATGGCCCTCCACAGGAGAATCATGAAAGGCTTTCAAAACTCTACCCCTCACATCTGAATCAAGAACCAGAAAAATCGGCCCCTTGTAAATGATCAATTCATTCACAACGGTGTATCTACTATCCTGCTCTGTCCCCTCAACTATGGTAGAAGCCCATGAGTTCTTAGCATACTCTGCAATAATCCTGTGCCTCCAATCCTCGGATATCTGTGCCATAGCATTCAACTGAGGTCTACGAGACAATGCATCAGCTACAACATTCTACTTTCCCCTAATGAAGATAATATCAAAATCATACGATTTGAATTTGCTGCCCACCAGATATTGCCTGAACTTAGCCAAAGCATGCATGATGGCTAACATTTCCTTGTCATAAATGCTATAAAACCTGTTGTACCCAAACCGAAATTTTTGCTTCATTAAGGCATTTTGCTTAAAATGGTCTAAACCTTGTAAAAGTGGGGTCAAAACTCAGTTTTTGGGCAAATAAAGTATGGGCTTTTAGTCAGTGTGATGCCAGGAAGATACTGGCAAAATTTGAAAATTTTGAAAATTAGGGTTTCTGAAATCTATTTTTAGCCCGAAACCCTAAAAAATGGGAACTTGTCAGAATTCGATGAAATTAATTTTGATTGGCTTATTTCACATCACAATCACAGTGGTGAAGTCGGTTTCAGTTAAAAGTCAGTTTAAGGCTGGTGGGTAGTTTTCACTTTTTCAGGAGAAAAGTTAAGATCTTCAAGGTCATCAATGGCAGTTGGCCAGTACCAGGTGTCAATATCTAAGCCTGAAACTCAAAGAGGAACGCTCTACGATAAAAGATGTTGGAAATAATGCTTTTTGATGGAGGGGATTTTCAGATTGGCAAAAAGTGCTAAAATATTCTAAGTCTGGGAACTTTTCACTATGTAACGTAGTAGACACTTGTGCAATCAACGTGCAAATCAACTTTATAGTGTCCGTACATGTGAAAATGATGAAGTATAGTCATCCACACACCTCAGCAGTCACAACGCTTCGACATGGTCAACCGCAGGGATGGATACAGCGTTTGCAAAGCATAAAATGGTGAAAATCAATGAATTCAAAACAAATCCGCTCCCCTGTAGCCTAGGGGCGCCCTTCCATTTGAAGGTCAAGATTTGAGTGTTTTGGATTAAGAACACATTCATTATGTTCAGTTTTCAGTCGGCTTTCCGATTAGCCATGAAGCAAGATTATCCGAGTTACAGAACTCCGGCAAACGAAGACAGAAGCAGAGGTTGCGAAGAGTGTTTTCATCACGGAGGCAGTCTAGAGATGCAAATCCGCTCCCTTCTAGCCCAAGGGCGATTTTCTTTTTGAAGGCCCAGATCTAGATGCATGTGTGTTTTGATGGTTTCAGCCTTTGCAGAATTAGTTTAGCTTTTCAACGAGCTATCAAGCGAAAGCGTATCCAGTACAGAAATCCGGTTATCGGCGGTGGAAGTGGAAATTGCAAGCAAGATACATGTCAGATGAAGTTTTGTAGAATGCAAATCCGCTCCCCTGTAGCCCAGGGGCGATCCTGAATAAGACCTGTTTGATGGATGAATTTGCAATTAAGGTCTTCTTGAGATCTCTTCCAGCTCAGTCCAGCTTTGCAGTGTATCCGTTCACAAGACGATCCGATATTCTGAGTAACTGTGACAGAGGTCCTACCGAGCACGTAAAACAGAGGATGGTGAAGCGTAGCTACACAAAGCTGCACAGCTGTAGGCTAGGGGCGATTCTCCTTTAGGCCTGCCAGACGGGGTTATTTGCAATTACAGTCTTCACAAGACTTGTGTGCAATTACTCAAGCTATCCAACGAGTCTAGCCGACAGCCTCCGGGATTTGGCGAATGCTCGTACGTGCAAGGTCAAGATGATAATGCTGTGAAGAAGAGCTGATTGAAGGCAATTCAAAAAATGACTAAGTGTAAGAATATTATTTTCTTTGAAAAAGGCGATTTTCTTTTAGAGGCCTTAAAAGCAATTTTCTGGCTTCGTCGTCTCCAAGAACATCTCTTGCAAGTTGACCAAACTGTACAGCAAGACAGACGGCATGCATATCGGAACATTCCAGTTCCCGGTATCAAGGGTCAAAGTATGGTGTTCAGTTGAAAATCACACTTTTGTCAAAATGGTGTTTGAGCTATCACAGAATAGGGGCGCTCATGCTTTTGGGGTTCCTAATACAATTTTCAAATCCCTCATATACAGTCATTGGATGCAGAATACTTCTAGTCATGCAATGAATCCATTATTCAGTCAGTGGAGTTCATTATTCATTGTCAGCGACAGTTTGAAGCATCAGAAGGCAAAACTAAGAAATGGCTAAGTCTGGAGTCAAAACATCAATTTAATCAGAGGCGCCTAATTTTCTAAGGTATCAGATGATGATTTTGGCGGTTGTTGCTCCCAGCAGACATTTCATCCTTGTCATACAAGCTTCGCAGTGGATATCTTAGCACGGTCACAGGATCATTTAATCATCCAAAAATCAGAGTTGAACAGGGTCAGTTGTAACTTTGCAGTCAGCTATAAAATAGGAGATTCTCAAAAATCTCATAACTCTTGCAAATGGAAGCCTAAAAGATCAAAATTTGACTTTTTGGAATCAGGGAAGTGTGTTGAACACAGCAAGATGCTATTTTTGGCAAAAAATGAAAAAAAATATTTTTGCATGCAGAGCATTGAAAAGTGACGAATTTCTTCAAAGACAGATATTGGCGCCATTTTTAGTTTTTGCATGTGTTAAAAATTAAGATATTATTTTTAATCTGAAGACTCAGAGACAGTGGCAGTTCAACTGGAGAGAAGCCAATCGATTTTCTTTTTTCTAAATTAGGGTTGCATTATGCATGCATGATGGTACGAATTGTTTATTTAAACAAGCATGGCGCCTTTTATCATTTACACAGCTTTGAAAATTCGAATTTCTTCAAAGAGATTGGCGAATTTTCATCAAAGGATCAAGTTCGAAGGTGATAAAATATTCTTTTGCAGGTACAAGTTCAGATTCAGCATCAGATTCAAGGCAGAGTGGCGATTTTGACAGAAGAAGATAATAATTAAATAAATTTTTTTTTTTAAAAAATATCTTTCTTCTTCTCTATATTTCTTCCATCTTCTCGTCTTAAATTCTCTTGCATGTTCGAAGTGTTGGCAGATTTTGGCAAAACAAAATATCTGGGTTGATTCAAAAGAGCTTTCTCAGCAAAACCCATGTGCCAGAATTTTTCAGGAAAATTTGTTCCAGAACATCTGTTCTTGAAGCTTTAATTTTCTCAACCGAAATTTTTTTTGCATGCCTGAGTAAAGGGTAAATTTTTGCATTTCTGACGTTCTGGGTTGTCTTAGAATCATTTTCTGGACAAAACCCATATCTCAGATTTTTTTGTAAACATTCTCATCCGACAAGCTATTTTTAGCCTCAGCACGCTATTTTTGGCTTTCCAGAAAAGTTGTCAGAATATAGCCGTGTGCACAGTCAACAGGCATGTTTTTCAGAATGCAGTTCACTCAGCTCGAATTCAAGACCAAATTGGTCTTAACCCATGACTTCATCGGAACAGTTGATACAGATCTACATAAGGTGTTGCCGAAGGTAGTTTTGGAGCCACTCAAAATCAGGGATTCAGTTATCAAGAATATTCAACAATCCGGGTTGCTTGAGGCCGCTTCCATACCTATTTCGGTGCATTGCGTGGAGTTTGTAATATCTTGCATCAAGCATTACAATTCCGCTACACGAGAGATACGGTCAATAGATGGACGTGTTATATGCAGTCTCAAACCCCTTGATATCGAGCGAAGTCTGGATATTCCTCAACATTCGGATGGGATAGTTATTTCCATGAGTCAGAGCGAGCAGGCATTCAATGCTGGACTGGATAAGTGTCAAAACAAGATGATAGAGAGATGGCTGAAACAAAAGAAGAGCAACTTGCCAAACAACTTGGGTCGTGGCGAGTGTAAGGATGAATACAATATTTTGATTACACTGCTTAATCATGTCTCAGGTCATGCAGATGCGAACAAATTTCACCCGTGGATGTATTATATCATTGGTAGAATCATCTCGGGGCAAGAGCATTATGACTGGGCATCCTTCATCAGCGATGCTATTCACGAGCAAATCACCGGTTTCCTAGTTGCGCATCAATTTCATATGTGTTCTTACCTGGTGTACTTGATTGCTTATCAGAATCAGTTTAATGGTTTGAATACGGTGGGCATACTCAGTGTACAGAAAGTCTATCGTTACTATGACCAGCTTGAGTTCACGAAGGCTGAAAGTCATTTTAAACGTGTACAAGAGGCTTTCTTGACTTATACAGTGAGAAACTTGGACCGGGAGTTGCATATTCGCATCTCGACAGTTGCCAGAGCAGCAATGAAGAATTGGGCAGATTGGTACATTCAGTTCCCTACATACACCTATATCCGTGTCTATGGATACACAGGAAAACCAGCTATGTTACCACGTTATCCTTCGGATAAAACAATATTCATGGAGTTCCTGAGGCAGCTATATGAAGTTCACAAACGTTTGCGCATCAAGCGTAAACCAGCTGCCGAGTTTCCTTTGCAATTCGGGATGTATTGGTGTAGGACGGCAGTTGATGCTAAGACCGCAGGTCAAGAGTTAGAAAATTGCAAACTCAAATACCTGGTGGATACACGCACATATGATCCTTGGGGTCATTACGCAACTCACCTGGGTAATCTCTCTTATCACAAATCTACGATGGAAGATTATTGGGTGAATTGTGAGGATGATTTCGAGGTTCGCAGACGTAGCTATAGCAAGTTCTCTCTTCCACAAGTTTCTGTTTTCTTGGCAGAAGATGTGGAAGGATTGACAGAGGATGAGGGAGATACACTTCCTCAATTTTACAGAGAGCAGGTTGATGGACAACCACTGTCGTTAGTGAACTGGTATGCCAAAGAGTTCGCATCAGTAAAGGAGAGATCGAGCAGGGTCATCCAAAATAGTATGCTTTATTTAGAAAGCAGAAGGTTGAGAAAGGCATCTATGCCTAGAACAGAGCCGCCACCAGAAGGACTTGTATTGCCTTCTTCTTCAAAACCTAAGCAGAAGAAGAGGAGTAATCCTCCTAAAAAGAATCCAGCGCCTAGTAATTCGAAGGGAAAAGCATCTGTTGCGATTCCACATGTAGAGCCAGTCAGAGAAGTTATTCAGACTTCTCCACAGCTTGAGGTTCAGCCCTGTATGCCGTCACCGACACCATTAGAGCAGCCTCCCGTTCCAATTCACATTGATTTGGACGTAGATTCACCTCCTCGCAGCGATTCTTTTACACATTCACATTCATCAGATCCTCCTACGACTAGTACAGGTCTTTCCAGTGGGATTAGTCGGGATTCATCTTGGCTTGAGAGTCAACTGGGAAGAAAAAGGAGACAACCATCTTACGTACTTGATCATTCAGATTTCGATCATGACCATCAAGATGTGCCTGAAAAGAGGATCAAAAAACAGATACATATTGGGAGAAGTGCATATAAGGAATTCATTGTTGAGACTGCTGCACCTCCAGAAGATAAGAGTCTAGACGAGATGGAAGCTCAAGACTTCGAGGTTATCACAGTCCATTTCGGTAAGAGTACTCGTCAGACAGATATTGATCTCCTACAGGTTGCTACAGATAGCGCCAAGGATAGGATGGTAAAAGATGGTGAAGATAAATCAGCTCTCAAGCCTGAAATACAGCAGCTTCGCCAGTACATTTCTAGCCTTGTACACAGGACAGGGGATGTTGTCACCGCGCTTCCACATATGTTAGAACCACCAGCAAAGCAGGGTCAGATTGATCTCTTGGTTGCATATGGTAGGCGATTGGAGGAATGGGAAGAGGAGTTTGTTGCTAGAGGCCGCCTTGTACTTACAGAATTGTATCAATTGCGGTATAATGCACGTGAGCTTCGTCTACGACTTCAAGATGAGGAACGTGATTTGGCCATTAGTAGACCCAGGGATGAGATTCTGATTGCCAACTTGGGAATGTCATTTGACTCAATCACAGAGGCAGAAGATAAAGAAGAGGTCTATATTTGGAGAACACAGTTGATCTTCAAGGCAGAAATAGAAGGAAAGATCGTATCTGAGGTGGCTGAGAGCAGAGAGCATGTTACTAGTGCACTCCGCTATATAAGAGACTTTGTGTCTCAATTACCATGTGTATATCAGCGTGTGGGTGGTGACTATGTTGAGCTTGCTGACATCCAGTTAGAGCTCCAAGCACTTATTCACGGTATTTTCAGTGGTGAGACCGTTGGCTGTAAGATGAATCAGCTTACAACAATGTCAACATTGTTTGATGAGGCAATCAGGAGAAAGGGTGAGTTCCAGTGCCAGATGACTAATGGAGAAGACATGCTGCACAGACATAGGATTCTTCGCCAGAGCTTCAGTTCCCCAGATGGAGATGCAGTCAACGACCTCGTAGATGGGTTAATTTCTCAAGATCAGGGTCAGTGAACTTCAGTTCAAGGCGTCCCACCTTTTCCAAGATAGACATTAGACACAGGAGTTAAACTCGAGGCTTCTTTCCAAGTTAACTGGTTGTTACACATTGCATGCATTGTCTTTCTTGGAAATATCTACAAACACTTGGAGTTTAGATTAGATCTTTCAGTCAACTGATGATAGCATTCCAGTTGACTTGCTTTCAATAAGGACATGCATGTTGCACCTTGTCCATTTAGTTTAGATGTTTCAGTTAACTGATGATAGTTTCCCAGTTAACTGTATAGTTTCATTGAATTAGGGTTTAGGAATAAGATCTTGCATGCATTGCAAGACTTTAGTTGACTCAAGGTGATTTTAGGGTTGCCTACACCTTGAAGTCTATAAATAAGAGCTTTAAGCTCATTTGTAATTTAACTTTTGCTTGATAGCATACATGCTGCGCCTACCTTGCCTGTAGTATTGCTATTATTGTATCTGTTCAAAGAGTAATTGCTGTTATAATAAATTGCTGCGCCTACCTTGCCTTCATGTTATTGTCATGGTGTTTATTCGACCTTAGTTAAATGGGGTTGCTGGTTTGATCGTTATTGCATGCGTGTTGCGTCTATACAATCTACTGTCCCAGTTGCTTACCTTTTGTTTTGTTTATTATAAGCCTATTCAGAAGAGCAAATAGTTGCGCCTACCTTGCCTTCATGTTGCAAAACTGTACTTAAAGCTTATCGTTTGATGTGTGTTATAGTAGACTCATTCAGCCAAGCAAATAGTTGCGCTTACCTTGCCTTCATGTTGTGAAGTTGTACCAGGTTTACCATCCATTTGTTTGTTTTAATAAACTTCTTCCCGGATTAGCAAATAGTTGCGCCTACCTTGCCTTCATGTTGTGAGCCCGCACCTGAAGTTTATCGTACAATACATTCCTGCTCCATTTCCTCATGCTCTGTTTCTTGAGGAAATTGGATAGATATTAAAGAAGTTAGCTTAGTTGTAGTTACATGATCTGCGAAACCAGAAAATACTTAGCTGCAACGTTCTAGGTTTTCTTAACCTTGTGCCTCTACCAGCTGAGAACAAAAAGATAGGACATTAGTTTAGTTTTCTATTTTATGCATTCCAGCACAACGAGGGAGCTTCCCCTCCTAATTTGAAGAGCACTCATTACGTAGTGTGCATAGCTGTCCGTACAAACTCACACTCCAGAGGTGTTAGTTCTTACGCCAACAAAACCTCTCAGGACCCCTAAGCTTCCTGCTCTCAAAAGCAATAGGGTGTCTCTCCTACATCAACACAGCACCGATGCCCTCTCCTGAAGCATCACAATACAAATCAAAAGACTTTGTAAAGTCTAGCAATGCTAATAGTGGACACGAAGTCATAATCACCTTAAACCTGTCAAAACACTCCTGAGCCTACGGTGACCAAGCAAATGCCCCCTTCTTCATCAAATTAGTAAGGGGTGCGGCGTGACGTGAGAACCCACTAACAAATCGTCTGTAAAATGCACATAGCCCAATAAATCCTCTGAGCTGGGTAAGGTTCTCCGGAACCAGCCACTCTACTATAGCTCGGACCTTCTCAGGGTCCATACTAACTCCCTTGGCACTGATGATGTGCCCAAGATACAACAACTTAACCATGCCCATCTCACACTTGGACTCCTTGGGATACAATGACTCCTGTACCAAGATACCCAAAACTGTATCCAAGTGAACTAAATGCTCCTCCCATGATCTACTATATACCAGAATGTCATCGAAAAAGACCAATACATATCTTCGCAGCTAAGAACTGAAAACCTTGTTCATCATAGCCTGAAAGGTGGCAAGGGCATCGGTTAAACCGAAAGGCATAACCAAGAACTCAAAATGACCGCAATGGCACCTGAACGCAGTTTTCTCAATGTCCTGCTCCCTCATCTAAATCTGATGGTACCCCGATCTCAAATCAATCTTCGTGAAGAAGATAGCACCATGCAACTCATCAATCAACTCATCCATGCATGGAATAGGATACCTATTTTTAATAGTCCTCTTATTGAGCTGATGGTAATCAATACACATCCGTAGTGATCCATCCTTTTTATTCACCAATACAACCGATGAAGCAAAAGAATCCTTGAGGCGTTTCGGATGTTTGTATGGTGTGATCATAATGGGTTTTGCGCCCTCTTCCAACTCTGTAATGTGTTCAGTTCCTCTATCTGGAGTTATACCTGGTGGAATATCGTTAAACACTTTAGAGTGTTTAATCATTATCTCCTGAATGTCGGGATGGTACTCATGTTTTTTTTGTTCCTGTTGTGCGGGCATCAACATACATTCAGCAGCCCACTCTACCATATCATGACGAATGAGCCTCTCCATCTGTCTATGAGATACAACTCTCAAGTTGCTATCCCTGATGGCTTTAATCACATGTGGCTTCTCATTAACTTTAAACTTCATTTCGATATCTCGAAGATTGAGTGTGAACTCACCCAAATCGTGAAGCCATGCCATTCCAAGTACCACATCAGTGTCCCCCATATTAACAACGTAGAATTCAGTCTTGAACTCATAGTTGTTTAGCCGCATCGGAAGATCTGTTATTTTCCTGTCACATTTGAGGGTGTACCCATCAGCTACCTTAACTCGAATACCCTCAAACTCCTTCGTCTGTATGCCACGCTTCTCAACCAAACGTGCATCTATAAAGTTGTGCGTTGCACCTGTGTCAAGCAGAGTTATAACATTTTGACCAGCTAGGAATCCACGTAGCCTAAAGGAGCCATCTCTTTGAAGAGTAGTCAAGTGTGCCTCCTGTAGTTTCTTTCCACCATCATGTTCATTATCATTTTCAGACCTTTCATCATCTGAATGCTCTAAATCAGCTTGCTGGTCTGACAGATCAGATTGCTCTTCACCCTCATAAAACCACTCCATCTGGTTCCTTTTGGCTTTAGGACGAAGAGGGCATACGTGTTTTTCATCATAGGGTGCCTTGCACCAAAAACACAACTTCTTCTTGCGTAAATCATTCAGTGTTTCTCTATCAAACAGTGGTGCATTACTTCTCCTAGGATCAGGTGGATCTCTCTTCCTATCAAAGGGTCTATCCCTATCAAAAGATCTATCCGGCCTTCAGTTAAGCATGGAACCCGAAGAGAACTTGCTGCGAGGTGCTGCAAGCTCCATGTTGCGTTCCTTTCTCATTGCCTCCTGAAGGGTGGGAGGATCAAATGCCTTCACGAATAGAATGACAAGTCTTCTCTCTGAAATACCTGTCACCATGACTGCAGTCCTCTGAAACTCCCCGATGTAGGCATCCAAACTACCTGTCTGTTTGAGCTGTGCTAGCTCTCTAAAGTAAAGTTCTGGATCCTTCTTATCAAATCGCTCGATGAGCCTGTTCGTGAACTCCTGGTAAGTAGTAACCTAGTGATGACCCAATGTGTACATGTCGTGATGCCACCAATCATGCGCCAATCCATCAAGGTGTAGTGTGGCAAATTTAATGGCCCCGTCCTCCTGCATAGGTCTCAAAGATAGGTAATTATCTAACTTATGTACCCAAGACCTCATTGAACTCTTATCCGAGCCATCAAAATAAGGCAAGACAATCTTGCTCACTGCATGCTGAAGGTCCCTGTTCACTTGTGGTGGTGGATGGTACTGGTGAGCTCTGCGCTCAAATCTACCTCCACCCCTGGGCTTATGCACATCCATAAACTCATGAAATGGCAATGACTGCCTAATCTCAGGAGCCAAAGTCGAGTACTCTCCGAAGAGTCTGGTCACGTCTGCTACCGAAGTGCCATGCTGTGGCTGAAACTCTGTTTGGTGACCCTATTGTTCTGCCTCCGGGTCGGTGGTGCCTCCCTAGTAATAAAGGTAGGTTGTCCAGGCCTACGCTCATGAACAACCGGTGGCTGCTGCTGCCGTACAGGTCTATGTGGCTGGTCTACGCCTCCTGTGCCACTAGACTGCCCAATTTGAATGTAATGCTGGTGAGGCGGAGTATACTGTCTCATGGTACCTATCAGCTGTGACATAATGTCCATCATGTTGTCATGTCTACTCCTGAGTTCTACCTCAGTCATCTCAGCATTTTCCTTTTCTTTCCCTGAATCTCTGGGAGTCTCTGTAGGAATCTCTCGATCTGCCATGAGTGTAGTCACACTGTTTTCACTACAGCTAGAGCTAGATCTGTGAATACCGAGAATACCTGATATTGTCCCACCTTCTGGAATAGGCGGACCTGTCCAATCTTCAACTCTGCCTGTTCCTCTACCCTTACTATAGAAAATAATGTCTCTACTCATGAAAAAGCATCTAAAAAGCAAACTTCTGACTGAAAAAGCACAGGCTGGCAGGACTACTGTGCTCTGATACCACTGTAAGAGACCAAGTGTCTCTCAACCCAATCACCGGCTGATACTGCTGTGTTTTTGTTTATTTTCTGAGTTTTTGGTGTTTTTGTGGTTTTTTGCAAAAGTGCGATTTTAAAAGAAATGCTTGAAAAATACAAATAAAATATTAGCAGTTTAAATATGACAAAATATCGTTCGGAAACTGAAGATAGATGATGTATTGACCTTCTAGAATGATTACAACTGCTGAAATTGAGCATATAGATAAAAAACAAACTATTTATTGAAAAACCTGGATAAGCTTGCAGCCGCCTATGACAGAGCATGAAATGGTACGGCTGAATGCCAGATATCAATCTCCCACCTTGAAACGGCTGCAATAACTCCACAAACCCTAGGCGCCCCAACTGGTGAAGACAGAAGACAAAAAAGGGAAGGTGTTTTTGCCTGTATGAAAAGTACGACCTTGCTGCTGCAAAAGTACGGCCTGTACCAGCATTAATGAATTCCGTACAGCCTTGAGATGCGTGCCGGATACTGGACGAATCACTGCTGGAAGATAATCGCTCAATACTCTGAATGTAAACTCCACAATATGCACTGTAATGACCTCTGGATGAAGCCACTCAACTGACAATCTTCAACTGGTATTGCACAGTCTCAGTATGCCTGATTCTGAAGAGGGAACGTTCTCCAAAATCCAATGATCTACTGAAACCCTCGTTTCGCAAACCCCAATGCTCTCAGAGAGAAAAGACAAATTTGAATAATCATAACATAATAGAGTTCGATTTGTCTTGGCAGTATTTATATATCCCTTCATAAGTTCAACCCAAATAGGTATTTAATAATCATTTAAATAAATGATGAATTCGCCCATTTTAGACTGAGGACAAATATTTAATAAATGGCGTCCCTTTTTGATTAATAATTAAATGCTCATTTAATTATTATTTTAACTCCTTTTTAATACTTTATAATTCGCCATTTAATTATTTTAAAATTTCATTAAAGTGACTTTATATTATAAAGACAAATTAATAAACCTTTTAATAAACATTAAATGCCCAAGTAAACATTGTTTGCTCATCAGATCATCAAACTGGGTCGAAACTGAACTGACAAACTGAACCAGGTGCCCTGCTATATAGCAACTCATGCCTACCTGACTTACTATAAATAGTAAGTATCTGTAAAACACTCTGGAAACGTCTGCCAGGGCCCAAACCTGAATCAACTGAAGGAGTAATGTTCTCGAACACCGGATAACTGCCTCAAGTGATCCTCTACACACATCTGTCAGCCTACGAGGATCAAAATGATAGGCTAACCTCTAAACCAACTGTACTGCCTAGGAAGGGGACATTACAGAAAATCACCGCCATGACACTCATCAACTTTCTCCATATCAGTGCTCGAGCGGTGATCTTCACCGCCTCGACACTGACATTACCAATCACCTTGGTGCTCGAGCAATGATTTTCACCACCCGAACACTTAAAAGTCTTTTCTCACTTGGTGCTCAAGCGGTGATTTCCACCACCCAAACACCAAACGAAAACTTCACCTCAGTGCTCGAGCGGTGATTTTCACCGCCCGAGCACTAAAATCTGCATTCTTTCTCTAACACTCTGAAATGTGTCTTTTCTTCATTTTCACTTCCACGCACATTTTCACACCTCGTTTTCCGCATCATACGGCCAAAACACAGTGACTCCATATCGCCTGCTCATTTCACGTTTCCCCATATGGCATGTATTTTCTAACAAACACTAAATCCACCATTCTTGCAGTTGATTTCCAAAGTTCCACCAAGAGGTCCTTGAAAATAAGAAATACATCAATCTCGACTCTCCTAAATGTCAGCTGAAACGCCACCACCATCTCCTAAAGCAAAGGATAAGATGAAGTATAAGTACCAGGGTGTTTTCCCTTGGACTGTGGTGTTGTCCAAGGTGGATGAGATCAAAGATACCGAGATCGGTCATCAAGATCTGGCAGATTTCGTAAAGAGGATCCAACAGAGGCCATGGGATGAAAATCTGAAGGCCATTGTACATAGCAATCTTCATATGGTATCTACTTTCCCAACTTCAGCTCATCACATGGAGTTCGTACTTCAAGTTGCTGCTCACTATATCCAAGAAGATAGAACTGTGAGAGATTCTGCAGGTCAGGTTGTAATGAGGCTTGACAGTGAATTCTTTGATATAGTCTTCAAAGTTCCAAAAATGGAATAGTACACTCCCATCACGATCCAGAAGGCTCAAGAGATATTTGACAATGATTCAGTCAACGCCAAGACATTGATTAACACGCAATGGTTGAAGACTCCCCGACATGCCGTGTCTAGGTGGCCTAAGGGACTTCCCAGGAGTGACTTCAAAGAGGATGTGAGAGACATGATTACCTTGTTAAGCAGAGTCAAGGGCTTGCCTGAATCCTCTCATTTTCAAGATTGGATCTATGAATACATCCGGATCATCAAAAGGAGGAAAGTACATATTGATTGGAGAACACAGATCAGTGACGAAATCCATGAGCAGCTGATTAAGGTACCCACCACCTTGAAATTTTATATGACTTCTTTCTTGGTGTACGCAGCAGCAGTAATGAGACAGTTTCCAGGTTTATCTACCAAAGGTAATAGACATTCTACCCCTATCTATGATTACTATTACCAATTGAACCTAAGGGAAAGCTTCCACCACTTCAGGAGAGTCACAGATGCTTTCTTTGCTCCTTTGTTGTTCACTTTTGACCCGACTCTGGAGAAGAAGAGAATATCAGACGAAGCTTACAAGGCGGTCAGCAAGGTGGAATGTGTTTTTCTACAATTTCCAACCTTTACTTATATAAGGGTAGGTTGTTTCACAGGATGTCCTTACATGCTTCCCAGGTACCCCTCAAACAAATGGATTCTTATGGAGTTGTGCAGGCAATTGATTTCAGTGCACAAAGAACGACAAAGGAATCATAAGCCAAGTTTTAAGTTTCCATTAACCATTGGCAGATACACAATCAAAAGTGTGCAGAAGGCTAAGAATGTTTCAGCAAAGATGCACATAATGACTATCAAGACCTACAGGTACAGGCGTGACTTTTGACTTCAGAGATGTAAAGAAGAACTCAAGAAAGGTCACAGCCATGTTTACCATTTTGAAGACATATGGGCAGAATGTAGAGATGAGGAAGATGTCCGTAAAATGGATTTCTGCAGGTTAATAGTTGAACAAATCAGGGCCCTCCATATAGCTGATTTGCCTGAAGATTTCACAGATCCAGGAGACATCCTCAATTCTGCCTATGATGAGGATAATATCGTTAGGAAGCCCTTACCTCCAGTACAATGGTCCAAAAAAGAATGTACCTACATGAGAGAAAGGCTAGCCCCTATTCTACACAACACAACAGAATGGCTTCACAAGCATGTCCATCAGATGAAAGCCTTCAAGACAGATTTTGAAGTTGAGCCTCCCAAAGAAAAACCTTGTCCACAGCCAGAATCCCGCGCCAAAGACAAACAGGCCGCAATTCCCTCTTCATCCCGAAAAGGGCCAAGGATCAAGTTCACTGTGGGGAAGAATACTCCACAGACCACTGAGATACAAGAAACAAGGGCTACCACATCACGTGCAGAAGAGAAGGAGCTTGTTTCCGAGGAATTATCTTCAGATGAGGAAGGAGGAGATACAGAGTTTGAATCCGAAGAATCATATGATAAAGACTCTGGAGAAATCGAATCAAACGAAGAAGAAGAGCAATCTCATGAAGAGGTTGAGGAATATCAAGAGGATGAGCAGATTTTGTCCCCTCTTCAGAATGAAACTGAAGAGATCCAAGTATCTTCACCAGACCCTGTCTGCCTTCCTCACACTCCTTCAATTCCTAAATCTCTTGTTCCTCCCATTCCTTCTTCTCCTCTTCCTACCATATTTACAGGAGTAGAAGATGTTTCTTCCCCACCAGTAGTATCAACTGTGTCGGTTTCTTCTACAGTTGATCGAACACAAAATATCAATGTTCTATCTAGTTCGCCAGTTTCTATCCCCAGTTTGTCATCTCCATCTTTTGACATTTCTTCAAAGGCTGAATTTAACAGATTCATGAATGAATCTTTGAAGAGTCAACTTGGCGTGCAAACAACTGGGCCCATAATGACCACCACAACGCCCATTGTTACTATCTCAGGCTCTCAGCTATTTCTCAAGGAGCCCCTGCAGCTCAGGAATTAGCGGTAACGGGAGACATATATACTTCTTCCCTCCCTCCTTGGTTGGTGTCACAGGTTCCTAAACGCAAGAAGCAGATGATCTCCCCTAATGAGCTGGACCTGGAAGAAATACCTCCCCCGAAGATCAAGGAAAAGAAAAAGGCTAAAGTGCTATCAAGACTCCATGTTGATAAAGCTGGCCAGAAGTTCATTCAAGTGGGTTTTCCTTCAAAACCAGAGGGTGATGTAAGTATGGAAGATTATACTTTGCAAAGGATACAACTTGGGAAGGTAACCAATGAAAGTGCTAAAGCAGATGCCCAAGTAGTATTAGATGCCCTTGCAGGAAGGCTTGACAAGATGGAGCAGGCTAAGAACTTATACAAGGAGAAGGTTGAACGCTATGCAAACATCTTAAGAAACATAGCGGGATCTTCAATTGGTGATACCCAATCTATGACCTTGGTGAATGTTGAAGAACCAGCTGTACAAAAGGCAGAGAAACTTGCAGCCAAGGGTAAAGTCTTGAATGAGTTTATTGAAGAAATCATAGATCATGGGACACAAGTCATCACCACCATGTTGTGACCTTTTTCACACATCACCCCATCCAAGATGGGGACCCCCTAATTTTTGCTCCATTTTGGTCTTTTGGCTTTGGTTAGTGCATCTCTCTCTCTATCTCTGGTCCTTCCGAGGATGTCCCGTCGTTTGACCCAGGTTGAAGTATTGTTCAAGTCTGTGAAATTAGGGTTTTCATCCTTCAGGCTTATTTAAGGTCAAACCAGGTTATCAAATTAGAATCTGAGCTTAGTACAGCAATCACAAGGCTTCCAGCAGGGTCCCATTAAATTTTCACTGTATTCCGGCAACTTGCTATTTTTAGTAAGTATTCAATTTGGGACTATTTTATCGAAATTTTGGGAATTCTATCAACTTCGACACATTCAGGTAACATCAAGCTGCTTGCACGTAAATTTTCAGCCAGATCAGACAATTTGCTATTTTTAGCAGTTCAGGCTTCAGGAGCCATTTTCAAGGGTCAAACATATGATTCTTCATTGCATGTCCAGAGATTACTTCTGGGTTTCTCGAAACCTTCGCAGCGATATAACATGCAAACCGAGATGACCACTTTCAGAGTTCAACCTTCGGAGGCTATTTTTAGGGTTTGCATGCGGAGTTCTCTAACGCATGTCCGGATATTCCTTCTGGGTTTTTCAAGAGCTACGCAACAGTGTGACATGCAAGCGGAGAAGATCAAGTTTCGAGGACTTACTATTTTTAGCCAATGCATGCATACAGACCAGTTTTCTGGGTTTTTCTGGGCTTCTTGAGACCCCACGGACAATATAACATGCAAAACCATCCGGCAGTGGATGAGTCACTTTTCAGACAGTTTCTATTTTTAGCAGGTACACTCTGGCAACCGCCTAACACTCCAGTTCAGCAAGCAGAACGACATGCAGAAGGAACGAAGTCAAACGGAGACCATTCGAGATACATGCAGGTCAAATTAGGGTTTCCACTTTTATAGAGGGTGAAATCCAGAAATTGTCAAAACGAAGCACCTCACCAACATCAGCACGCTTCAAGGCACTTGCTAGCAAAATTTGAGCAGAATCGGAGGACGAATTATTTTTAGTAAGTCAGGGCACGGCTATAAATAGCAGGTCTGCACCCGAGGTTGGCATCAGAACGACACTCAAGTTATCAGGATCAGGCGTTGCAAGTTTCAAGTCAAACAGAGCTACTGAAGTCAAAGATCAAGAACTTACTATAAATAGCAGGTGGCTATAAATAGCAGGTCAGGGCAGATAACTGGCAAAATGGGTTCACAAGGCGAAGAAGATCAGATGATGAAATTTTCAGGCAGAACGGATTTGAGGAAGTCAAGGAAATCAGGGGCTTACTATAAATAGCAGGTGGCTATAAGTAGCAGGCTGACATGTGGGACTAGCAAAACGGGTTCACAAGGCAAAGAGGGTCATATGGTGAAATTTTCATGCCAAACGGAGCCATGGAAGTCAGAAAAGCAAAGACTTACTAAAAATAGAATGTAAGATCAAGATCCGGCAGGGGCATGGAAATTTGTCTAAGTATGGACAAATGGAAGTTGGACCCCTAAATGCGCCCACCTCAAGGATGAAACTTAGAAAATATTCTAAGGCAAAAACAGAAGTAGCCACCCCTAAATGCGCCCACCTTGAAGTAAAGGAAGCAAGTCAAAAAGTTTCTAAGTATTCAAATGGAAGTAGCCCATGGTAAATGCGCCCAACCTTGTGAAGTGACTTAGAAAATATTCTAAGGCAAGTAAAGTAAAGCTCACCCCTTCATTTGCGCCCTCACTTGGAAACTCTACATGTTAAATGCGCCCAAGGAGGATGTTGCCTAGTGAAAAAGCAGCTAAGGCATGAAAAGAAACCCACCCCTCTCATTTGCGCCCTCAAATGGAAGTAGACACATGCAAATGCGCCCATGTTGGGAGAGGCCTAGCAATACGCCTAAGGCATGGAAAATAAAATGTGAGCATGAGGTCTCAAATGCGCCCTCAAGTGAAAGTTAACCCCATGAAATGCGCCCAAGGGGGTGATGGAGTTTCAGATTCTCTAAGGCATGGAAATCAAAGCTAGAAGGCTAAAATGCGCCCTCAAATGGAAGTAGGCTATGTCAAATGCGCCCAAGCCTAGATGATGCTAAGAAGAAGAACGCCTAAGGTAGAAGGAAATAGAACTTGCAAGGGTGAAATGCGCCCTCAAGGTGAGGAGGTCTTAAAATTTTCTAAGTCTGGAAAATCAAAGCTCATGTATGAAAATGCGCCCACCTAGTAAAACAAAAGCATGGGGTCTCATTTGCACCCAAGGAGAAGGAAGGCTTTTGAAAATAATCTAAGGCACAAAATAAAGGCAGCCTACCTCATTTACGCCCAAGGTAAAGTGAAGACCCTCGAAAAATTCTAAGTCATTGAAATGAAAGTTCAACATGGGAAATGCGCCCTCACCTTGAAAGAATATTGAAAATGTTGGAAAAAAAATTCTAAGGCACAGAATAGGAGCCACACATGCTAAATGCGCCCAAGGTGAGTTGAGGGGTTGGCAAAAACGCCTAAGGCAAAAATGGAAGTTCCCCTAGTGAAATGCGCCCATGATAAAGATCAAAGCTTCACTAAGGAAAGGCGCCCAAGGTTATTGGAGGCTTAAAAATGCCTAAGGCAAAAGTGAAAGCTTCATAGGCAAAATGCGCCCAGCCAAGATGAATTTATCAAAATCTTCTAAGGCAAAAAATGGAAGTAGCCAAGGCAAAATGCGCCCTCACCTCAGAAGGATTATTAAAGATGTTCGAAAGTTCCTAAGTCATGGAAAATAGAATATCAAAGGGGGGGAAAGAGTTCAAAAAAAAAAAAATTTCCTAAGCAAAATAAATATTTCACCAGAGAAAATACGCCCTTGATGTGAATTGAAGATAATTTTCCAAAGGCATTTAAATGAAGTGGGCAAAGTGATGAAATTTTATTTTCAAGGGGGAGAATTAACATTCATGAGTTTTTTTTTCCATGTCAGGCGGAAAATTAAATGAACCTCTTTAAAACGCACCCATGGGTTGACGGAGTTGAAAAATTAATTTCTTAAGGGAAATTTTAATATTTTCAAAAGGGATTCGTTTTGCCTAGACTATTTTCCTAACGGAAGTAAAGTCTCAGAGGATGGGTTATTTCGAGCAAGCAAGTGATTTTAAATCGCTCGGAGTTGAATATTTTAAGGAAAAAGTTTAAAATGTCTAAGGCAAATTTCATGAAATTAAAGACTTAAATGACAGACATTTTAACAAGTTGGAAATGAATTTAAAACTCCCATGAATTTTTCGAGTTGAATTTAATTAAACTATGCGAGAAATTCTTAAATGAAATTTTCAAATCAAGTCAAGTGATTTTTTTTCTCGCGAGTTGTTTTAATTATTGACAGTTAACTGGCAGACTAGAGGAAAAATTTGAATTTTTACAAGGAAGGAATCATTATTAATGGCAACTGCCATAATGACTGGCTAACGACTAGCCCACTACTGCGCTTGAATTAGAAGATTCCGAACGAAGAGAGTAGAAAATTGATGAGGGTGCTAAAAATAGCCCCAACATTACTTGGCAAGATTCTTCGAGAAGAATTATTTAAACGGTCTCTTCTCTCATTTCTCCTCACATTTTTCGAAGTTGAAGTTGCTGAAGAAGTTCTTGAGAGATTGAAATACTTTCGAAGTGGTTGAAGAGAAATTATTTGAGAGTTTATTTTATTTCAGAGTGTTGAGTTGCTGAAAGTGCGAAGTGCTGGAGAAATTTTTATCTGCCAAGACTCTTTCTTTCGAAAAGCTGAGAGTGTGTTGCTGCAATCTCGAAGTTGAGGGTTGAAGTTGTTGCAGATTTCCGGAGTTGCTGGAAGATTTATCTTTTGAAATTGCTGCAGAGCATTGAGTTGCAGAGATTTATTTTGTGCTGAGGAAATAACCACATTGCTGAAAGTTAGTAATCGGCTATGATTTTCTTCACTAGTCAGAAGTGCAGTTGCTGGAAGCTCCTTTATAAGCTCAAAAGTTTTTACACAATACGAAGTTTGGAATTAGTAATTTATGCTGAGAGTTTTTATTTTCAACAGGCTAACTCCACGTTCGCAATCGCCTCGAAGGCTATTTATTTTATTAAAAAATCTGCAGCCTAGCTTATTGTTATTCTATTTTATTTTGCAGATGGCTGGAGCAAAGGATGTTGTTGGAACAAGCAGAGCCGCAGGCAGAGCTGCAAACACTGAAACGGCCAAGGCTAGCTCATCCCGGCAGGCAATGATTAAAAGGCTCGCCAAGTCATTTCTTCCAAAATCGGCAATTGTCTCCAAGCTGGCAGGGTCAAGTGACACCAACCTCGGGTCATTTAATCTAAATGCACTCAAGTCTAGGATGTACGGACTGGGAGGCCATCAACCATCAGTCACGGCACATAACATCATGAAGAGTGGTATCTATGCAGCCGCTGGTTTTCCACCAGCAATTCAGTGCCCGGAGCTAATTATGGAGTGTGCGAACCACTACAAGCCGGAGCGTAGAACCATTGCCTCGCCAGATGGCAAATTGCTTGCCAACTTCACGCCAGATGCCATCGGAGAGGCATTTGGGATTCCTACTGCCGAAAAGATGCTCTACAGATCAAAGGAGAGGGCGGATAAAATGTACTCCACCTCCTTCGGGAGGGTTGCTGCAGTCATCAACAGAGTTTGGATGCAAAAGCCAAAGCCACCTCGCAGTAGACTCCCAAAACAAATAATTGCCGAAGATGTAAAACAGGAATACTGCAACTTGATGATGATGCTGAGCCGAATAAATGGGAGTGCACAGGCCTACTTCTTCGAGCCATGGATGTTCTACTTCATCGAGATCATATTGGAGGGAAAGGAATGTGTTGACTAGGCAAGAATGATCAGTGATAACATAGATGAACAATTCAGGAGCCTGAGGGGGACGAAAACCTTTTACATGAGCTCGTATGTGATATACATGCTAGCGAGAATGACCAAGTATCGAGGGATTACATACAAGGAGCCGATAGGCTGTGCACCTGATCAGTTCAAAATCCATGAGGCCTGCACACAGTTGCATCTAACTAACCCTGCCAGTTACAAACGGGCTAATGATGCATTCACAATGCACATCACGAGGACCCTTCAGCGGAGAACGCAGCAAAGAGTATCCAAAGAGGCACAAGCATTGATCGAAGAATACGGATATTGGCTCATCCAATTTTCGAAATTCACTTTGTTGGCGTTTCAATTAGCACCTCTGGAGTGCTTATTGGAAACGGACAGCTATTGCAAGTGTGTTAGTACATGCTCTTCGGATTATAGAGAAGAAGATCTCTCTTTGCTGATTTTATACTGTAAAAAAGGGGTGTACTAAGATTTCCTATCTTTTTTACTCAGCGGTAGGACACAAGGGTGCATAAACCAATGCGCCGTAGCTAAGCTTTTTCTCTGGTTTCCGCAGATCTTAACTACGACTAACTAAGCTTCTAAACTATCCTACCTCCTCAAGAAAAACAGAGCATGAGGGCATAGGAGCGAAATGGTATGGTTGGATCACTTGAATCCTCCGTCTCAATGGAATATGGCCGAGGCTCTGAACCTTCGGATATATACCAAGATAGGGCTCGATACAAGCAAACACTCGTTACGGTAAACTGGATCTTAGACTTGCCAAGGAGGAGGAACCCCTATCCGAGGTATAGGCTTGGAAGCAGCTCACTGGAAACAACAAGGGACAATGGCCTTTCTAACAGGATTCCCGAGGAGGTGACGACACCTGTCCAAAGTCTAGGCTGCAAGAAAGATCATTAAACAACATCAAACGATAATGATTGATGACAAAATATCCAAGGAGGCGACGACACCTGTCCAAGGAGGAGATTGAAACAATGCACTATTTAAAAACAAGACTTTGAATAACTCAAATAATTAGATCAATCAAGCTTGCACCATCTGATTTATTCTTTAAGATTCTTCAAAGAATTACAAAGGTCGGGACAGCAAAGGCACGAAATCATGCACAATTGCGATCAACCAACGAACTCTCATCCAAGAGTGAACAGATATAAACAAGCGAACTCTGGCAACAGTGGCGCAGCAATTTTGCTAGCAAATAAAGGTTAAACAAATAAAGAACCTAAGGCTCTTATTTATAGGAACTCAAAGGAGTAGGCAACCCTAAAATCTCCTTGAGTTAACAAACAGTTCTTGCCAATCAGCAAGATATTATTCTATGTCTAAAAGTAGGTGAGCAAACAGTTAACTGGAAATCTACTTCAGTTAACTGAAACTAAACAAAAGTCAAACTGGAAGTCTACCTCAGTTGACTGACACCTAACTAAAAGTGAACTTATGTTACAAATGTGTCTCCAAATAGACATCCACCTTTTGAGGAAATCTGAGATCCACAAATCGTGGGAGTCAAATAGACATCCTAGATTAGTGGGATCTGACATGCATGATCTGTGGAGATCTGGAGTCAACTTGGAAAGGGGCATCAAGTTGACTTCAGTCATCATTAATGCTATTTGGAGGGTAGGACGTCCTCCCTTGGTGCTTTACACCTCTTCACCACTGGTCAACAAAGTCTCTATCCAGTCATTGACCTCTTCGGCCTCCGGGCAATTAATGCTCTTCAAGATGACTATGTGGCGTCTAAGCATTTCTTCACCCGTCGTAAGCTGCTGATGATAGGTTATGCATTGGGCAGCTGCTTCATCTAACTGGACAGACATGGCTGCAATTTTGGCTAATTTGCAGCCATTGGGATCTTCAAGGAATGAAGATCGGATGACATCCTGGAATCGTGTCTGCACGGTTTCAAGTTCCACATATTCTCCTCCTTCCCGCTGATATTCTAACTCCGGGAAGGATATTACCAACGTTCTTGCGAAGTTGATAATATTGGCGACGAAGCGTCTATAGTCAATCAGCTCCACAGAGTTGGCATCATAGGCTCTCACCTTGTATGCCACCTGTTCTTTCCACTCAAAGAGATGGTGTTTATTTTCTGTGGTCGTAACTGATTCATATGCTTGTTGCAAATCAGCAACTGTCGCCTCCTCTCTCGGCCTCTCTTGAGCTGCCTTTATATCTGACTTCTGGATTTCTGATCGAAGTCCATGTGCTCTGTCTCTCAGCTGATATGCTTCTGTCAACACACACCGCCCTTTGACAACAAACTCATCCACTTGACGTCTCAAGTGTTTACCGTATGTAATCAACTGATGATGGTTCCTTTCAGCTGGGAGATCCAACAGTCCTTGAGGCAAAGCCGAGGAGTTTGGAGTGTCATGTATCAAACTAGAAATGTACAACTTTAGGTGACGGATTTCAGCCTTCAAGGCTGCTTTGTCTTGTCCATCTTTTGTCATCCTTTCTTTGACACTCGCCGAGGCAATTCCAAGAAGGTCTGCCTCCACCTGTCGAGTGGTCTTTCCAAGGTTCACCTTTGAAAGCGTGAAATCCTCAACCCTCACATTATGTATATCTTTGTCTTCAGGTGGGGCAGCAGTCTCTATGATGACCTCGTTCTCTGCATTCTTTTCTACATGTGTCTGCTTCTTCAACTTCTTTACCGGCATGTCTTGTGGGACATGATGGAATTCAGAGAAGTCAAGCTGATATGAAGGCCTCTCCCTCTTTCTCCCAAGCGAGCTTTCCAGCCAGATAGAATCTCGGCTAGCATCGCTGGGAGGAGGAACATAGGTCCCCTGAATGCTAGAAGAACGAGACTGTGCCGTGGCAATGTCTCGTGGTGGCGAGTCCAAATCAATAGGACTTTGTGACCTCTGTGATGGTGGTGAAGCTGGTGGCTCTGTTTCTATCACTGGCACCGCTTCTGCTACAACTTCTTCTACAATGGTTTCCGCCTCTACAGCGATTATTTCAATCACTGGTTCTTGTGTAGTTGCAGCGGTCTCAACTGTCTCAGGCAAATTGGTGGCTGTCTCCACCTGTACCTCTTGCCGGCTTGTGCTGGCAATTCCTTTTCTCCCCCATGTGCTTCCTGACATCCGCATTCCTTCTGGAGGAAAGCTCATCTTCTTCTGTCTGGGTTTCCTCCTAGACGTGGAAGGTAGTGTAGACTGAACCGCTGGCGGCTCTGATCGGGGAAGTACTACCTTCCTTGTCCTTTTACTGTCCAGGTAGAGTTGACTGTGTCGAACTACTCTACCCGTTCTTTCCTCAATAGACGTACTCTCTTTCGCGTACCAGTCTACCTTGCCGAGTGGTTGTGAATCTACTAGACCCGTGAAGAAGGAAGAAAGAATAACTTCTCCTTCGTCTTCAGATAAGCCCTCGATGTCTTCTGACATGAATTCTGCAATCTGTGAGAGCTTGAATCTGCTATGGTTCCTTCTTCTCACTTCGAACTCATCTTCGCAGTTGACCCAAAAATCTTCCATGAAAGGTTCATGTGATGATCTTTGCTCAAGGTGAGCTGCGAAGATGCCTCTGGGGTCATAGGATGGCCTCCTGTCGATGAGGTACTTGAGATTAAATCTCACTATTTCTTGGCTTATCAGCCTTGCATCGGCTGCAGTTCTGCATCTGTAGAGTCCCATCTGAAGAGGAAAGTTCACTGCAGCCTTTTTCTTTACGCGAAGGTAAGAGTGAACCTCGGCCAATTGCCTCAGGAATTCCATGAACACTACCCTATCTGAGGGGTAACGTGGCATCATGGCGGGGTGGCCATTATAGCCATACACGCGTATGTAGGTGAAAGTGGGGAATTGTATGAACCAATCCGCCCAGTCCACCATTGCTGCCTTAGCTGCTGGTGAAATACGCACGTGCATCTCATGGTCTAGCTCGTGCACGGTGTGCATAGTAAAAAGGTCATTTATTCTTTTGAAATGTCTTTCCGCTAGAGTGAACTCCAAGCGAGGAAAGTATTCTTGTACCTTTTGCACACCCAGGGTTCCCACAGTGTTTAATGTTCTGAAATCGCCTTGGAAGGCTATCAGGTAGACCAGGTATGAACACATGTGGAAACGGTGCTCTTCTAGAAATCCGGTGAATTGTTGGTGGAGTGTGTCACTGATCAGGGAGGCCCAGTCGTAACGTTCTTTTCTGCTGATTATCTTGCCAATAATGTAGAACATCCACGGCTGGAAGGATTTTCCCTCCTCTTGTCCAGTGACTCTGCTGAGTAGGGTGATTAGCACTCCGTACTCGTCTTTGAATTCTCCTCTACCAACTACTCTGGGCAAACTGTTCCTCTTTGTTTTCAGCCAATGTTCAGCCATTATAAGCGAACACTTGTCTTTTGAAGCCTCGAATGCCTTTTCGCATTCTGTCACTGATATGACCTTCTTGGTAGGGCATGGTGGGATTGCAAAACAAGTCTCTATGTCTACTGGCTTCAAGCTGCAAATCACCCTCCCGTCAACTGACAGGATCTCTCTTGTAGTCGGGTTGTAATGCTTAGTGCAAACAATTACAAGCTCGATGCTTTGTAAGGTGATTGGAATAGATGCTGCTTGAAACAAACCGGATTCTTCGATGTTCTGCAATGTGATTTGATTCATGCCCTCCAAGTCTTCAGAACTGACCTCTGGATTTTTCTGCCATAAGTCTGTATCAGTCGTTTTCAGGTAATCATGGTATAAGACTGTTTTGGTCTTGTATTGTACCTGAGAGTACTGCATTCTGAAAACCTTGAATATTGACTGGGCACTTGACCCTGTTCTGACACTTTTCTGGAAATGCTAAAAATAGCCTCGCCGGGGGTAGTTTTTACGAAAAAATCTGAGACATGGGTTTTGTTAAGAATGATTTTCTAAACAGACCCAGATCGTCAGAAATTCGAAAAACGAGTTTTTCTTTGACATGCAAGAGCCCTTCGGTGGCAGAGGCAGCAAGGGCACCAGAAAGTGATTTTTCTCGAAAAAATCTAACACATGGGTTTTGTTCGTGCTTCAGAGCCAAACAAACCCAGTTTGTCCGTTTTTCAATATTATGACTTTTTCCGGAAACCCTAAAAAATAGGGGCAGCAGGGCTACTTTTTCTGAAAAAATCTACCATGTGGGTTTTGTTGAAAAAGCTGTGCTGATCATACCCAGTTGGTCAGATCTGTGAAAATCTGTCGTTTCCTGTGACATGCAAAAGAAATATAGACAGAAGTAGAGGAAATAGACAGAAGATGGATTGGAAGTTATAAACTGCCACTTTGTAATAATCTGTCTCTGGAAACAATCTTGGGAGAAGAATGCTTTTACTGCCAATTATCTTCAAAAATATTGAAGATCCATTCAAAACCCCTGCCAGATCTTGAAAACTTGTTCTTGGGAGCTACTTGATGTTTTATCCTTCAACCTGCAAAAAGAATAATGAGGAAAAGGGACGCCTAGCATGAATATAAGGCAATTAGGGTTAAGATCCACAAAGTATGGAAGATAACTCATCATTCAGTCCTGATTTGGAGTTCCAAAAGATGATTTCCACTGATTGTGGAGTGTTTTTCTCTTTTTTGGCTCCAAATTTTGCTAACTCAAGTCAACATTTCTGTTTGACTTTCCTTTAGGCGTCCAACCTTGAGTTTGATCTTTTTTGCCTATTTTGCAAGCTGAAGTGCTCCTGTTTGATCTTCGATTCAGGTTGCTCAGTTGATCTCGAGCAGTATCTGACAGTTCTGTTGTTGAGGCAGGATCAATGTGACTAGATATGCCTGGGAGAGGTTAGCTCAGAAAACTGAGTTTAGGCCTCCAGAAAGAAGGGCGCCTTTTCTTGAAAGGGGCGCTTTTGACAATGCCTTAGTCAATTTTCACTGACTCGTTCTTCGTTTTGACCTTTTCAGACCCTCTTTGCTTTGATCTGACGTTCCCGATGTTTGATGAATCAGATGATTCTGCTTGATGATGTGTCGGGTAGCTGGTTCAGTCTTGTTCACGATGCCTGACTTTGCAGTGGCAGCTGGCAAGTTTTGGGCCTCCAAACTAAAGGGCGCCCCTGGCCAGCAGGGGCGCTTTTAGCTTTTGCCTAGTTTTATCTTGGTTGTGGACTGCCAGCCTTTGACCTTCTTCATCGGTCGATTGATTTGTCGGAAGTTCTTGCTGATAGTCTCGCTGACGAGATAGGTCATAGCTGAGAAGGTCGTCTTGGGAGGTAGTGAAGATTCCGGCTGAATCTGGACACCTTTAGGAAAGGGCGCCTTTCCTTGAGAGGGGCGCTTTTAGCCATGCCTTAGCCATTTTCTGGCTTATCTTTCCAGTTTTTCAAATTTGGCTTTTTCTGCTTGATCTCGTCTCGTGATCGTCTGGTGTGTCTTGTGGACTTGCTGTTAGATTGATCACGTAGCCGGGAGGAAGCTGGAAAGATATCATGTATAAAGCTACAGCTCTTGGATTCATCTGATGTCTGCAACTGAGGGGCGCCCCTGGCCAGCAGGGGCGCTTTTACCTTGAAGTTTTCAGATTTGGCACTTCTGTCGTCAATGGATCCTCCATACTTCGCTGACGGTCGGTCAATGATTGCTGAATCAGATAATCTTGCTGATTGTTTCGTTGTCGAGCTAGTATGAAAGTGAAGAGGATGACTGTTTTGACACTGCCAGATGATTTGATTTGCCCTCTAAGGTTCAAGGGCGCCTTTCTTCAAGAGGGGCGCTTTTAACCACTGTAGACTATGTTTTGCCTTGGTAGACAAAACGTGCACCTTCCAGACTTAGCCAAATTTTGGCCTTTTCCGTTTTGAGAATCTCCTTCGTTGAACGTCATCATTTTTATCTTTTTCCGCCATGGTTTCTTCGTTGAAGCTTTTGAGGTTTAGCTTTCAGCACCTGGTACTGGCCAATCTGCCATTAATGGCTGCGGAGCTCCTAACTTTGTTCCTGAAAAATAGAAATAGACCCACCAGAGTAAAACATATTTTTTGATAATTCTGACTTGATCAGTGTGATCGTGAAGGCAATTAATCCTATCAGAATTATTTTCAATCATTTCCGGGAAGGTCCTATTTTTTAGGGTTTCCATAAAAATAGGGGTGTAAAACCCTAATTTTCGTTTTTTCAAAATTTTAACCATAGGTTCCTTGACAGAAACCCACAAGGATTTCATATTTGGTTTGACCTAAAACATACTTTAGATGGCATTTTTACGTTGTTTAGCTCAATTTAAGCAAAATGTCAAAAATTTCATTTTGGGTATAACACACTTACATTAGGCTGCAGGGGTTCACTTCGTATCCATACCGGCTACCGAGGTACCCCACCGATCACATTATAATGCTGGAAATATCTAGGCAGTTGATCGCCTATGATAAGATTCAAAAAAAAAAGAAGAAGGGTGGACTTGAATTTCCTATTGCCATGGGAAATTCCACTAAGGTGTGTCCCTCCTTGCAGGCAGCTCGAGAGGCAGAGGATGAGCTGCAATTCTACCATCTGTCGTATCACACAGGCAGACAGGATTTTGATCCGTACAGAAACATCCAAATGATACAGAACGTTGAGTACCGACACAAGGCCCACATTGAAGACTTTTGGGCAAATGCTGTTGATGAGGTTGAAATAAGGAAAAGGATGTTTTCCAGGCTTCCCCTCAAATTGATCAGGGAATGTGAGATCATTCCAGTTCCCGACCAGGTGGAAGAGGATGTCAACGTTATGCAACCCGACTATGGTTCAGTCAGGGATACTTCGGTCCCACCACCTGATTGGTCCGAGCCAGAAATCATGGACTTGGACACGCTCTCTATTCCGGTGTTGACTTTCACAAGGGCTTGGGTCGATAGACATGTATGCAGACTTAAGAGCAGATATATCGCCCTTACTTATAGCTTGATGGGTGACCTAAGGCCGCTATCGGTGAAAAGGGGAAAACAGGTTGCTCAAACACCGGAAGCACAAGTAGAAGTACCAACCCAGCCGATACCATTGAGGATGGAACAAGCATCACCTATGCACTCACAAACTCGGTCTTCGAGTTTGAGAGTGATTTCATTATTTGCTGATCAGAGGGCAGGATTGGGTGAAGAGCAGGAGCTTGAGGAGGTGGATCAACCCAACATCCGAGAATCAGATAGTATAAGCGTCAATGTATCCAGGGTTGGCCAACAAGAAGAAGAAGATGAAACAGTGGCTGACACTCGTTTCCAACAGATGTTGGACATGACATTGGAGGAAGAGGAAAACACAGAACAGGGGACCCAAGGGTCAGGAGATACACAGCTCGTGGAAGATGATGAGCCCGAGCAGAGCAGTGCAAGAAGAGAAGAGGTACACGAGGTGGAGGCAACAAAAGAACAGCCCCTCGTCGTTTGCAATCCGCAGCAGACGGTGCCGGATTGGCTTTCAGACAGAATTAGAAGAGAACCCGAGGATGATACGGATCCGGCCATCGAGATGGAGGAGTTCCTTAGGAGGATCAGTGCGCCACCAGAAAAGAAAAAGGCCAGGAAGTTTCCAAAGATCTCGACTGATGAGTCAAGCTCTCGCACGCTTCAGGTGGCTGTTCCGAGGGAGGAGTATGATCGAGCCGAGGAGAGGCCCGAGAACTATGTGATCACCACCGTGGAGTTGGGTCGTCCTACGGGAGCCCAAATTGTCGAGGAGTTCGATAACTCCTATCAGGCGCTGAAGGATCAGTTGCTCCACACAGAAGGGAAGTATAAGAAATTGAAGAAGGAGCACAAAACCTTGATAGGATATGTGCAGAGTCTAGCACGTCCAGGCAAACCGGCAAACCCAGCAGTAGAACGCCCACCAGAGCTTCCAAGGGAGTCAGTTGTTGGCTTAGAGGATTTGAAGAGGATGGAAATGGAAGCAGACAAGTGGGTTAGCCATGTTCGTACTGAGACAGGGAAATTCATGGAGGACCTCGCCAATGCTTATCGGCAGGCCTCAAGTATTTTGGCACGGATTGACATGGTGGATCAGGCCTGGGGTGATACTCGCATCTATCAAACAAAGACTGTACTTCGTTTGGGGGCTTTGATGCATATACCTCTAGAAACCCTAGTGGATGGAGGTGTAATTCAGAGAGGTGATAGGTATGATTTCACCAGTTGATACTCCTCGGTGGTCACAGGCCGTGGATTTCACGATGCAGCAAGGGCAAATTCAGCCAGAGTGAGGAAAGCAATGGGTAACATCTTGGAGGGAGTCCTTAATACATTAGAAGCCATATTTGCTAGAAAGTTGGCCCCAGAGGAAATAACTGCTGATGGCTTGAAAGATAAACTGGCTCCGTTTTTCTCAGCTGCAAGGTCGCTTGCCCTGGATGACTTTGAGAATGTCTCCACTTTCTCCAGTATAATTCAACATACCCAGGACGCCTTAGCGGCATGGAAGAAGTCTTACATCCGGCACGGACAGACGGTAGCGGTCTTGGAGTTCCAGCTCAACCACATTCCACCGATTTCTGCCTAGGAGGTTGAAGCGGTATTGGCCCGGTTGATCGAGTTTGCTATCCGAGAGAAGGCCAATGGGAACGCTCTCATGGATGAGGATCTTCTTGATGATGATAGTGGGCATTAAATGCTCATTATGATTCCTGCAGGGGAGTGCAGAATATTCTGTGCATTCATTGCCCACTCCTCTCTGTGGCGGTTTTTAGGGCAGAAACCCTAATCAGGGCATAGGTGGCTCAATCTGAGCCCTTTATTGTAATCAGATCTGAACCGTCCACTGAATTGGACCTATTATAAAAAGGGCATCCCCCCTCATTTGTAATCCATTAGAATTAGAATTAGACTTCAGATCAAAGCTAGAGAGTATTGGAGATAGAAGTTAGAGAGTTTAGCTTAGAAGTTAGCTTAGATTGAGGAGGAAAGGAAGTTTTCCCATTGAGGACTTTGTAAGAAATTGTTGTGAACACTCTCATAATATAAAGATTTATCATTGTTTGGTGGTTCTATCTTCTATTGTGAGTAGCTAGCAAGGCTTGTTCGTCTTTCCAATTCGAATAGAGTAAAGTAGAATAGATTTTGTTTCCATGCAAGTAGCGTTAATTGTGAAATGCAACATTGGTTTGAGCATATCTCCCTATATCCATACCACTAGCAGGCTTGCTGACGGTAAGTCTGCCCTGCGTGGTCAACTGGAATTTCAGCACTTAACTTCGGTTGCGATATGTGTGTCCACTTGCTTCGTGGTGAAGGGGTGTGCATGTTGAATCTCGATCTGAATATCTACCTATCCTTTGAAGATTGCATCAACTTTGTCAGAGTTGTCCGAAGGGGAGACGATACAAAGTTTGGTTTGGAGATTGTTAAAGCTAGTTTTGCCTTCCATCCTTAAAAATAGATTGTAGGATTCCTATCCCTTTCCCTTTAATTCAGTATTTCCCGATCGACCCAGACATCAGAGCAATATCGTCAAAATCATTCATTGTTTCACTATGATTGAACAACTACGTGAGTCCCCTTGAAATAACCAGCATATACACATCAACCAACTGAGTCTATTTGCGATAAAAGGAACCTTGGAGTTGAACGCATGAACTTTCACGCAATCTTAGCATGCGGAATACTTTGATCAAGAGAGAATAGAGTGACCGTTGGACAACTTTATTCTGTGTTGATGTCGTCATAAAAAGCACGTCAACACACCACAAGTGAGAAGAAAGTACAAATAGCCCAATTACAAACTGAGCTTAATAAAGAGGAAGAATCACTTGTGAAAGAGCTACATGAAATGGAAAGGACCTTATAATCATAGCTGAAAATGAAAGAATCCAAGATCAGCAAATTGGTGAAGAATGGAGTTATACCTGACAAGGAGAAATATGTGGAGGTGAAAGAATCGCTCAAACATAAAATCCAGGTATTAAAGTTTTTGGCTGATGACATTCACCAGGTACAGGAGGATGTAGAAGGTTACCGGGTTCTTCTGGTAAATGGAATGGAAGAGTTGTCAGGTGATCTCCTTGATGATGAGCACACCTTTCTTCCTCTCAGTGAGATTATTCAAGTGTATAAAGAGGCCTTCATGAAGCTGGTGGATGATAAAGGTTTTTCCAAGAACACCATGCACATTGTGTGTGATCTACGGCTTTCACTTGATTGTTTCAAGGCTCATCTTCAAAGGTGTAAAAAGGTTTCCTCATCTGCTAAGAAGATGATTACCAAAATACACACGCTGGTGGATTATACAGTTGGGCCAGACGAAACTTTCTTACAGGAGACTGCAAAGAAATATGAAGACTCCCATGCCCAATGCAAAGAACAATAGTCTTCTTTTTGTCTCCAGTGTTCATCAGTTTTGGTGTCCCCTAATTTGCACATTGTAAATAGTTTTTGACATCTTAAATGTCTTTTTGTAAAATGTAATTGCACCAAAAATATGAGGTGCGATTACATAGAAATAAATTACACTCAGTTAGATTAGGGTTTCCTATTTTTACTCATCTGATTTCCTAATTTTGCTCTTCCCTCTTTTCTATAAATAAGAGGGATTTATTTTGTAATAGTTACCTTTTGATATTTTGCAACGAAGTGCTGCTCCTTTGAAACAAGCATTGAAACTGTGTTCAATATTGTGAATCTAGATCTAATCAATAAAGAAGAGGATTGCATACCAGACTTTGTGTTGGAATCGATTGTCTTGTGTTTTGATTATATTGGTGGTGACTAGTGTATGAAATTGAAAGGGCTTCAAGTGGTTTATGTAAACTTTGTGTTACATTTATTGTTTGGATTTGTTTATGTTTGAAGGTTTTGGTTGAAGGATCTACAAGACTTTGTGCTTGTAATCATTCATGCGATTCGAGGAATTGTTGTATCTAAGAAGACTTTGTGCTTCTAATACAACAAACGATACTTCTACAGGATTCAACATTGAAAAGGCTACGAAACGACTTTGTGCCTTCGTGAGCTTTCCCTTTTCCTTTTTCTTTTTGTTATTATAAATCATACTTGGTATTTCTATGCTGTGCTTTGACAAGATAGAAATATCGGCATTACTGCTGTTGATTAAGTTTAAGTTATCAGATCTAGAGCATTACATCGTGAAGCATTGTAAACATCTACTCTAAAAAAAGAGAGAAGTATGAATGTAAAACAACCCCCCCATTTCATGAGTACAGTGTACATTTTGTAAGTATTTCTTTTAAGTTTACTATAGCTTCTATTAGCAGTAAGAAGGGCGCCTCCCCTTTCTGAGAGAAGAGATTATATCTCGCATAGATGTGGCTGTAGTATAGATGGCATAATCTGTTGAAAAGTTGATTACACTATTTTCACCCAACATGGCCAGATCGAGTTCGCTCAAAAAGCGACTACCATCCACTAATACACTACTCTGCAACCTCATATTGAATCTACATTAGCAACAAAGGTACCATCAATTACTTGTGAAGTATCGCTAGGTCATAGGCGTGACACTTGTGAGTTTACAACAATTGATCAATCTAGGACATTATTCTACTCTAAGTTGTATGATCCATCTCTGAGTATCACAGTGGTCCGATTCATCTTAATCGGGTGGACTGTGCGACTTTGTAACTAGATATTAGCATTAAATGGTTTTGAATTTAACGTTGAGTTCAAGTATTTCTCTTTGAAGTGTCTGATGTTCTCTAAGCTCTCTGAGATGTGTTTGCTAGTTTGCTGAATTGTGAGCGTTTCATGTTATTGACACATGAGCAAATGTATATGATCTGAATGTGAACACGCGGAGGCCATTTTATATTTTGTGTGCATAATTTCCTGGAACAGTCATTGGTATTTATGCAAATTAAGTAGTTGGCTCATTATAGTGGTATTGAAGAAGGCGTGTCCTACCAACCTGCAGGTCTATTTTTTTCCATATAGATCGACATTGGACCAGAGTAAAAGTGGACCTTGGAGAAAGAGCATTGTTTGGTGACCTAAATTCTTACCCAAGGTAGAAGACATAGACCCTATTCAAGAGTTATTGCTAAAAGCACGAAAGGAACTAGAAGGGTACCTATCTGAAGCTTCCAAAATTTTGCACCAATACCAAAGTTTGTCAGATCATGCAAAGGCTTGTGTTCCCCTTGAAATGTACTTGAAGGAACTCGAGTGCCACTACCCCCACAAGAGAGTACTTTATGACTACATAAGATGTAAGAAGAAAGAAGAGGAAGATTCAGAATCTGCCAAGGAAGAGATTAAGGGGCCAGAGCTAGAAGAATCATTCTTGAAACAAGAAGAGCCCAAGGTGATGGAACTTGAAACAATGAGGGGTACATCAAAGCCAAACACACAAGAGGAGGAAGTCGTAGAATTGATTGAGTCCCTTGAAGATGCTAAAGTGAAGTCTGAAGTGGAGAAGATTTCAGTTGTGCATGAGGGGTTCAAGGAAGATGTAATGAGAGTAGAGCAGGAAGAAAAATCGAAACCACAAGACATCACAAAAGAACCCCATAAGCAAGTTGAAGATGAAGATGGCTTGTTGATTCCTAATGATTGTGTGCACCAACAGAAAATTGATGAAGTGAAGGTGGGAAAGATGCCATTTGTTGAAGAGCTCGAGATGAAGGAAGAGGTGTCTCTGATTTAAAGTGATATCCAAGAAGTAGCCAACCAAGCTTCAAGAGAGTTGATTGAGTTTGAGAAAGGCATTGCACTTGAGCATGGAGTTTATAGTGGATTGGTACCCGTTGGAGAGCACGAAGCAATGTGGAAAGAGAAGTTTGAGGTGGTTGAAGGCACTAAGGAAAGGTATGATAGTTGCCCTAATTTCCTGATTTGGAACAACAGTCTTGGGATTTTGCTCAATCTTGAGTTGCTAGCCTTTACTCACGAGGACGATAGCAAGAAGTCTTCTTCCCTTGTTTTGCATATCCATGGGAGAACTTTCGGAGTCCGAGGGTTGATTAGAGTTGATGGCCCTTGGAAATGCATTCATTCCCTCATGTCTATTGAGCGTGATAGTGTGATGAATTAGGATCCGGGTATTGACATATTCAGTGCACTATTTCCTTGGGATCATGATGGATGGTTTCATAAGTATTGGTTTGCTAATGTTTACATCTGAGCTGAGTAGCGGAACATGGGGTACAGTGACCATATCATTCATCACTTGTTGGTAGTCTTGGCACTCTTGGACACGAGCTTGAAATTTCTTGAGGGCAAGCGATTTCCAAGACCAAAGGACTGTCATGTCCCCAAATCTTAAAGGGGTCCTAAACTCTACTGGGCGGGAATAGTGTTTTTTAACAATAAGATGAATTTTAAAATAATATTAAATAATAATAAACAATAATATAGATTTAAATTATTGATAAATAATATTTGAATTTAATAAATTGGAGATTGTGTCTGAACGACTATTTTGGAAGGCGTCAATGCTTGTGTATTTATGCGGGAGTATTTTTCCTGGAAGATCATAACAGAAATTAGACGATTTGAGTCATGGTTGGCTGTAGGACGTAGCCCCTACTATCAGCATATGGAGGAGATGAAAACCTCTTCCTTCTTTCTGTGTTTCTGCTCAACCGTGTGCACCTATCATGTAGGTTCAATCGGTCTTCATCAGGAAATTCTGAAGTGGCGAAACTTTGTGAACCAGCGTTCATCGACTCTGCTCAAACGGACTACATCACGACTTATCCCAAGCGCTGAACAAATCAATAAAATATACTCTCTCAATTTTTTTGATTTTTAAATGAATATTTACAATGTAACCAAGCACCTGTTAAGGTTAGCATAACCCAAAACATGCATGAAAGAACTCTTACCAAGAATGCACCCTAAAACCACTTAAGGAGGAGGGGTGGGCATATGGTCAAAGGATCCCTAGGATCTACTGAATCAAAGATTACAAAAATTACACTGAAAGAGAGAGATTAAACTCAACACCAAGAATGTGCACTCAAGATCCTTTCACAGGTGAGGTGCTAACATATGGTGGAGTACTAATGCTGAAATTGAAATGAAACAAAGGCGGATAACCAGCCAAAAGTAACTTTCCACGCTACCAACAAACAGTGGGGGGAAAAGATTACAATTTTAATACTTCTTCTGCTACGGCAAGCATCCACTTAAGAGTGGGGTTTCACCACTTGATAGTGGGTATGAAGGAGGTTACAATTCAATTTATACTCACTGGCGGTATACCATCCAGGGGTGCTTAATGTGAAATTAAATAAATAATGCAGCAATGTTAAACTGAAACAGTACTACTGTTAACAGTTTGTACAAAAAGAGAAGGCTACAAATTACAATGTTTTTCACCATTTTTCAAGCACCAAACTATACAATGTTTCCATGTTAGAACATAATGAGAAATGAAGAAGAAAGATGGAAACATCAAATGAATTAACTCTTTTTTAGAAATCTGCAATTCTGGAAATGATATCAGCAACTACAGAAATCATCAAAATGCTCATAACTCAACCAAAATACCTCTGAAATGCGTGAAACCAAATGCAATGGTCAATTGGAAGATAGGCACCCCTGTTGAGACAAACGAACAACTTCAAAACACCAACAATAATTAATGGCACAAATCCCAATGCATACAGAAAGGTATGGCTCTCCTTGAGGGGCAATTTTGCAACTTAAAATCCCACACTTCAAATTAAATTCCGAAACTTGGTGGAAATGGTCGCCCAAACCTTAGGAATGAAATAATCAAATACCCAGAACAAAATAAAAATCATACACTCAGCTGTGATTGAATTCGACTTTCAGCTGTGTGCAAACAGCAACTGCAAAACTGGTAAAACACTCCAAAAATTCATCTTTGAACTCTATCTGCTAGTCTGGTTGAGAAGAAGCAATAATTCAATTAGGTTTTATCTTGCAAACACGAAATTGAGAATGGTACTAGGAGGTCAGCATTCCTCGAAGTGCAAAATGAGTAGTCATTTCGACAGCATAAGTTTAGCATAAACATCAGATAAGAAATGCTGGAGCAAAGCCACACTTTTAAAGAAAAAGGGATGACTGTTCAATTCCCTCAGATGGGACGCCAAAAGCCATCTCACATTTTACTTTTCAAAAAAAGAATAATCCTTTCAAAAAGGCGCACATTTTAAGACAAGAGAGAATTTAATAAAAAACATTAAATTCCTTCATGAAGGCCTCCCCCTTCAAGTCCCTCTTTTAACACAACTTTAAATTAACACCTTAGGCCAAGGGGTCAACTTAAAATTAAAACAATTTGCCTTTTAATGAAGAATTTCATTAAAATAATATTTTAAAAGGCCAAAGCTCAACTCAGAACAACTGCTCCAAAGGACATGATGAGCTGAAGACTGACAATTGCTAACTGCCAAAAATAGTATTTACTATAAATAGTAAATACTGAGGAAAGACCACAAAACCTCCAAACCTGGAACCCTTTGATTCACCTCAACGAGCCTACAGGACTCCGGAATAGACTGATGAGCAACTGATAGGATCACTGATAAAAAGGGAACATTACAGTTCGCCCCCCTCGAAATTGCTTGTCCTCAAGCAACTGCAAAGCTAGATGCTACAAAATATGTTCACCTTCCCATGTAGCATCTTCAATAGGCAAGTTTTTCCATCTTACCAAATACTCCTTGATTGTTCGCCTCCTCAAGGATCACTCCCTACTGTCAAGGATCTCTTCCGAAAGCAACACCAACTGCACTTCTTCATCTAGGGTAGGTAACTCTAAAGTAGCCACCACATTGTGCCCAAGTGCCTTCTTGAGGCGAGACACATGAAAGACATTGTGAACTTTGTTGTCCGCTAGAAGTTCTAACTCATACGCCACTACACCAATCCTTTTGGTGACTTTAAACGGACCATAGAAACGTGGCTTTAATTTTTCCGCGCCATTCTTTTTGAGGGAAGACTACCTGTAGGGTTGAAGTCTCAAATAGACCATGTCTCCCACTTCAAAAGAACGTTCAACACGTTGCTGATCAGAGTATAACTTCTGCTGATTTTGAGCTTGTTGCAGATTTTCTTTTAGTGACTTCAAAATGCCTTGATTGTGCTGAAGCATATCATACCCATAGAGAGCCATAAAAGGAGAAATCTTAATTGACATGTATAAGAAGAGCTGTAACAAAACTCCTCCAAATGAAGCCACTTAACCCAAGCCCTTTGCTGCCCTGAAACATAATTTCTGAGGTAGCCTTCTAACCATTTGTTGACAATCTCGGATTGCCATCCGTTTGCGGGTGATAACTAGTGCTTGGAGTGAGCATTGTACCATTCAACCTGAATATCTCTTGCCAAAACACACTTAGGAACTTGTTGTCCCTATCACTGATAATGGTCTTAGGCAAACCATGCAAACGGAAAACCTCTCTAAAGAACAACTCAGCTACTTGAGTTGTTGTAAATGAAGTAGTGATAGCATAAAAATGAGAATATTTAGTTAATCTATCCACCACAACATAAATACAATCACGGCCTTGCACCTTGGGTAAACCAGTGATGAAGTCCATAGCAATGCTTTCCCATTTCTGATTTGGAATGGGCAAGGGCTGCAATAAACCAGCTGGAAAAGAATGTTCATTTTTATTCCTTTGACAAGTAAAACATTCCCTTATGTAGTTCATGACCTCTTCCTTCACCCCTTTCCAAGCAAACCTCTCTCTTATCTGCTTATAAGTCTTGAACATGCCTTGATGACCAGCAAGAGGAACATCATGGAATGACTGAAAAATCTTCTTTTTAAGCTTAGATCCAGGTACCAAAAAGATTCTACCCTTATACATAATGAAACCATCAACCAAACTATACCTTTCATCATTCAAATGACCTTCTATAATGCTGGTTGTGAACTGATTTTTTGGATAATCAGCAACAATCAACTCTTTCAAATCTGTTGAAAGCTCACAAAGTGACTGCAAATGAGGTCTTCTCGACAAAGCGTCCGCAACTACATTGTTCTTTCCCCTGACATACTCAATATCGAAGTCATAGGCCTGCAGTTTGCTTACCCATTTTTGTCGCCTTTCATTCAAATCTTTTTGGCGCATGAAATGTTTAAGACTATTATGATCAGTCTTAACCACAAATTTACTTCCCACCAAGTATTGGAGGAATTTGGACAAAGCATGCATAATGGTAAGCATCTCTTTGTCATAAATTGAATATAACTTTTCTGCTCCTCTCAATTTTCTGCTCTCAAAGACAATAGGGTGTTTGTCTTGCATGAGAACAGCTCCAACTCCTTCACCTAAAGCCTCAAATTGCAATTCAAAGGGCTTTTTTTAATCAGACAAAGCCAATACTGGACATGAGCTCATAATTTGTTTGAATTTATCAAACACTCCTTGTGCTTTATCTATCCATAGAAAAGCTCCCTTTTTGGTGAGATCTGTAAGAGGGGCTACCATGTGAGAACACCCCTTGACAAACCTTCTATAAAAACCACACAAGCCCAAAATCCTTTCAAGTGAGTCACATTCTTTAGAAGTGGCCAATCAATAATGGCTCTAATCTTCTCAGGATCAACTTTGACCCCCTTAGAGTTGATAATGTGGCCGAGATAGAGAAACTCTGTCATCCCGAACTCACATTTTGATTCTTTAGCAAACATGCATTCTGCCTCCAAAATGCTAAGCACTTCTTCCAAGTGCTGAAGGTGCTCCTCCCAAGACTTGCTGAAAATGAGAATATCATCAAAGAAGATGAGCACAAACTTCCTCAACTGCTGCCTGAAAGTCTTGTTCATACAAGATTGAAATGTTGTTGGAGCGTTAGTCAAACCGAATGGCATGACAAGGAATTCAAAATGCCCCTAGTGACATCTAAAAGTAGTTTTCTCAACATCTCCTTCTCTCATCCTGATTTGATGGTAACCAGATCGAATAGCAATCTTCGAGAGAAATACATAGCCTCATAAATCTCATCAATAAGCTCATCTATCCTAGGAATAGGATATCTATTCTTGATGGTCTTTTGATTCAATGCGCTATAGTCAACACACATACGCATTGTACCATCTTTCTTTTTAACCAACACTACTGCTGAAGCAAAAGGGCTTTTGCTTGGCCGAATGAACCCTACCTCCAAAAGTTCTTTGATGGTCTTTTCTATCTCATCTTTCTGCTTCTTTGGATAACAACAAGGAGTAGTGATGACCGGCTTTGCACCCTCTTCTAGCTCGATCACATGCTCACACCCACTTTTAGGTGGTCTTCCCAAAGGTAAATCACCAAAAACCTTGCTCTTTTTAGAAAGTAAAGCTTGAATATCAGGCGGGTATTGTCTTTTCTCTACAATTGGATTAGCTGGTAAGATCATACATTCTGCTGCCCATTCAACTTGATCACGACGGATTAGCCTCTCCATTCTTTTCAAGGACACAATTCGAGGACCTCCATTGGACATCCCTCTCAAGACAACCTTCTTCCCATCAACTTGGAATTTCAATTCCATGGTTTGCAAATTCAAGGTGATCTCTCCAAGAGATCGCAGCCATTGTATTCCCAAAACAGCATCGGTATCACCAATGCCAACAACATAGAAGTCATCCTTCACCTCATAATTTCCCAATTGCATGGAAAGATTAGGAATTTTCTTAGTGCAAGATATGGTAAAGCCATTTGCTACCATTACCTTGAATCCTTCAAACTCTTCGGTCTTCAATCCTCTTTTGGTAACTAGACCTTCGTCAATGAAATTATGAGTTGCTCCTGTGTCAATTAGAGCAACAATCCTTTGAGAACTAACCACTCCATGAACTCAAAAGAATTCATTCTTTTGGAAACTAGACAGTTAGGCAAAGGCACTACCATCTCCAACCTCCGATTCCTCTTTTGGAGCTTCTTCTCCTTCACTACTTGTTGTTTCGTACTGCTGATCATACGGATCAGATTCTGATTCATAATCAGAATACCCTTCCATTTGATGTGCTTTACCTTTCCCATAGCAACAGTGACCTTTTGTCCAAGGTTCACGACAAGTATAGCAAACTCCTTTTCTAAGCTGATCATGGAGTTCATCAGATATCCTTTGGGGATACTTGTTGGGTTGACTTGGAGGAAACTTCTTCTTATCCTTTTTGAAAGGTTTGGACTGAAATTTTGGCCTTGGAGCAGCCAACTCCATGCTCCTTGCTTTCTTGATTGCTTCATCCAATGACAGTGGATCAAAGGCTTTGACCCATCCCTTCAAAGGCTCCACTAAACCTTCAGCGAATAATACCACAAGTCTTCTTTCAGTAATGTTAGGCACCATTACTGACAACCTTTGAAAATCACCAACATAAGTTTCTAAAGATCCGTGTTGTTTCAACTGTGCCAATTCTCGGAAACTCAGTTCAGGATCTTTGGTATCAAATCTTTCAATCAATTTATTGGTAAACTCTTCATAGTTATGGATGAGGTTGTGGCCAAGAGTGACCAAACCGTGAGTCCACCATTCGTGAGCCACTCCATCCAAGTGTAATGTGGCAAACTTAATTGCATCTTCCTCCGACATTGGTCGAAGTGAATGATAGTTATCCAATTTCTACACCCACGCCCTGGCTGCACACTTATTACTTCCATCAAAGTGGTCCAAGGTAATCTTGCCCAATGCTTGTTGAAAATCATTTCTATGATTCACCACCATTTCTTCTACTTCTTTGATTCATGAATTGATCAAAGGTCCATGCATCTCTCATATCAGGGGGTAAAGAGATGTACTCCATATATGCTTGCCTAGCATCATCAGCAAAAGGTAACCCAACTTATAGTGGTGGCTCATCTCTCAGAGTGAAAGTAGGGAGAAGAGGTCTAGATGAAGATCCTCTTGTGATTGTGACATGCTGTCCAACAGTTCTATCCCTTCCATTTACTGCTGAAACATTATGACCATCAGGACCATAAGTTCCATTAACACCACTATTACCACTGTTTTCACCAACTTGATTATGTTGGGGCTGAATAGTGTTTTGACTAACTTGCTGATCCAATCTAGCTAGCAAACGTGCCATCATGTCTAACATGTTGTCAAACTTCTTTTCTATTTGGGCATCTTTTTCTTCCATTGAAAGACGGGGTCCTTCTGACATACTTTCAACTATTTTACCCATTTCTCTCAAGGCTTCTGACAATGTATCTGCATCTGGCACTGGCAGAAACTGTATCTGAGATCTGGCTTGATTTATGATGAAGTATCTGGTTTCTCTGTCACTCATCTATCAACTGATAGACTGAAAAACACAGAATGGCAGGAACTTCTGCTCTGATACCACTGAAATATACTCTCTCAATTTTTTTGATTTTTAAATGAACATTTACAATGTAACCAAGCACCCATTAAGGTTAGCATAACCCAAAACGCGCATGAAAGAACTCTTACCAAGAATGCACCTTAAAACCACTTAAGGAGGAGGGGCATGCATATGGTCAGAGGATCCCTAGGATCTACTGAATCAAAGATTACAAAAATTACACTGAAAGAGAGAGAGATTAAACTCAACACCAAGAATGTGCACTCAAGATCCTTTCACAGGCGAGGTGCTAACATATGGTGGAGTACTAATGCTGAAATTGAAATGAAACAAAAGCTGATAACCAGCCAAAAGTAATTTTCCACGCTACCACCAAACAGTGGGGGGGAAAGATTACAATTTTAATACTTCTTTTTTTGCGACAGGCATCCACTTAAGAGTGGGGATTCACCACTTGATAGTGGGTATGAAGGAGGTTACAATTCAATTTATCCTCACTGGCAATATACCATCCAGGGGTGCTTAATGTGAAATTAAATAAATAATGCAACAATGTTAAACTGAAACAGTACTACCGTTAACAGTTTGTACAAGTAGAGAACGCTGCAAATTGCAATGTTTTTCACCATTTTTCAAGCACCAAACTATACAATGTTTCCATGTTAGAACATAATGAGAAATGAAGAAGAAAGATGGAAACATCAAATGAATTAACTCTGTTTTAGAAATCTGCAATTCTGGAAATGATATCAGCAACTACAGAAATCATCAAAATGCTCATAATTCAACCAAAATACCTCTGAATTGCATGAAACCAAATGCAATGGTCAATTGGAAGATAGGCGCCCCTGTTGAGACAAACGAACAGCTCCAAAACACCAGAAATAATTAATGGCACAAATCCCAATGCATACAAAAGGGTACCGCTCTCCTTGAGGGGCGATTTTGCAACTTAAAATCCCACAGTTCTAATTAAAATTTTGAAACTTGGTGGAAATGGTCACCCAAACCTTAGGAATGAAATAATCAAATACCCAGAACAGAATAAAAATCATACACTCAACTGTGATTGAATTTGACTTTCAGCTGTGTGCAAACAGCAACTGCAAAATTGGTAAAACACTCCAAAAATTCATCTTTGAACTCTATCTGCTAGTCTGGTTGAGAAGCGGCAATAATTCAATTAGGTGTTATCTTGCAAACACAAAATTGAGAATGGTACTAGGAGGTCAGCATTCCTCGAAGTGCAAAATGAGTAATCATTTTGGCAACATAAGTTTAGCATAAACATCAGATAAGAAATTCTAGAGCAAAGCCACACTTTTAAAGAGAAAGGGATGACTGTTCAATTCCCTCAGATGGGACGTCAAAAGCCATCTCACATTTTACTTTTCAAAAAAAGGATAAACCTCTCAAAAAGGCGTCCATTTTAAGACAAGAGAGAATTTAATAAAAAACATTAAATTCCTTCATGAAGGCCTCCCCCTTCAAGTCCCTCTTTTAACACAACTTTAAGTTAACACCTTAGGCCAAGGGGTCAACTTAAAATTAGAACAATTTGCCTTTTAATGAAGAATTTCATTAAAACAATATTTTAAAAGGCCAAAGTTCAACTCAGAACAATTGCTCCAAAGAACATGATGATCTGAAGATTGACAACTGCTAACTGCCAAAAATAGTATTTACTATAAATAGTAAATACTGACGAAAGACCACAAAACCTCCAAACCTGAAACCCTTTGATTCACCTCAACGAGCCTATAGGACTCCGGAATAGGCTAATGAGCAACTGATAGGATCACTAATAAAAGGGGAACATTACAATCGAGTTCACTCAAAAAGCGACTACCATCCGCTAATACACTACTCTGCAACCTCATATTGAATCTACATTAGTAGCAAAGGTATCATCAATTGCTCGTGAAGTATTGCTCAGTCATAGGCATGACACCTGTGAGTTTATAGCAATTGATCAAGTTGGGACATTATTCTACTCTAAGTTGTATGATCCATCTCTGAGTATCACAGTGGTCTGATTCATCTTAATCGGGTGGACTGCGTGACTCTGTAACTGGACATTAGTATTAAATGGTTCTGAATTTAACGCTGAGTTCAAGTATTTCTCTTTGAAGTGTCTAATGTTCTATAAGCTCTCTGAGATGTGTTTGCTAGTTTGGTGAATTGTGAGTGCTTTATGTTATTGACACAAGAGTGAATGTATATGATCTAAATGTTAACACGCTGAGGCCATTTTTCATTCTGTGTGCATTATTTCTTGGAACAATCATTGATCTTATATGCAGATTGAGTAGTTGGCTCATTACATTGGGGTCAATTTTGTGCCTGTCAACCGAAAAAGCTCTTTCCAAAATAATTTGATAAATCTATTATCCCCGTCACTTATAATGTTTCTTGGCAGCCCATGAAGTTTAAAAATATCCCTAAGAACAAATCAACAACTTGTGAAGCCCTATACTCCGAAGAAATGGCATTAAAAATGAGCATATTTAGTGAGCCTATCAAACACCACATAGATACAATCCTTACCTTGCACCTTTGGGAGGCTCGTAATAAAATCCATAGAGATACTCTCCCATTTCTAATTTGGAATGGGTAGGGGCTGCAACAACCCATCTGGAAAAACATTTTTCTTTTTGTTTTGTTAGCACACCATAGAATCCCTAACATGCTTTAACACATTTGAGCCCTTTCCATGAAAAACATTCCCTTGCTTTTTTGTCTTGTAGTAACCTAGGTGACCAGCAAGTGGTGTGTCATGACATGCCCTCAATATCCTTTCCCTCACCCTAGATCCAGGTACAGGATACACTCGATATTTGTAGAGGATGAGCTCATCAACCACCTTGAACCTATCATCTTGCAATTTACCATCCAAGATGTCAGTAGCAACTGTGTTCTTAGTATACTTGGCCATTATGGAAGCCTTCCAATTGGTTGATACATCAATCATAGAGCAGAAATAAGGTTTCCTAAAGAGTGCATCAGCCACTACATTATTCTTCCCTTTAACATATTCAATGTCAAAATCAGAGGCTTGCAACTTACCCATTTCAGTTGTGAATCATTCAACTCCTTTTGATGGAGGAAGAATTTCAAGCTGTTGTGATCTATTTTCACCACAAACTTTCTAGAAACCAAATATTGCCTGAATTTAGCCAATGCATGCATAATGGCTAACATCTCTTTGTCATAAATAGAGAAGCTCTTTTCTATCTCCTTGAGCTTCCTACTCTCAAATGCTATGGGGTGTCTAAAAGCATCCAAACATTCTTTGATGTTATAGAAAAAAGGAAGCTTGTCCCTTGGAAAAAATTTATGCAAGCTTTCAGAATTTCAGATTTCTCCTTCACAAAGAAAGACATACTCAAAGCTCTCCTCTTTCTTTACAGAAGTATATTGCTTCCTTCTCTTTAGACATCGATTCAAAACTTTGAATTAAGGTTAGAGAGATTAAAGGCCCAACCATCCTTGTGATTTCTTCAAAGAAGCTCTCTAAGAAGTTCTCTTGTTCTATTTATGTAATAAAGAAGCATAAATTTAGATGGGTTATATATCCTAGAAAGTGGGAAGATAAATTTTCTATTGTATGGGATTCTTGTATTGATCCAAAAAAGTTATTTAGGTGGCTTTTGCCACAGAAACTTCTTGTGGGAATTGTTTTGACCAAATCTGGTATCTCTATTGGCATTTTTTTTTTTGAAAGAATATATGCCTAAATTGTGTGGAAAGATTTTATTGGCATTGCCTTTAAATGCTCATATGGCAATAATGTGGTTTGATTTTTTGTTTGGGGTTTTAAAGTCCCCTTTTGGGATATTCTTAAATTTAGGCCAGCAAAACCATAAGAATCACTAAAAACTGATATTAGTAATAACGAGTATCAACTTTATGGTTATATTCAGATTAACACATAAAATATTATAATATTGAGAGCAATACACCATAGCTAAAACATCATGATAGTTAGCTCTATAGTTCATCATTAATGTTTATTCCAAGAAATATTCCTATAGTCAATCATGTTAGGAATTTCCTAGAAATGTTTGCAAACCGCAATCTCAAGGATGGTTGTCCTTGTATTGCGAGACCATGGGTGGATCCTTGTCCATCCATCTCAAGGTGGCATACTTGAGAAGACCCTCAAGCCTAGGATCACTCATACGCCTCCTAGCCCACAAGCACTCCATCTCGAGGGTGGCGTACTTGAGAAGTTCCCCAAGCCCAAGAGCACTCATCCACCTCCCGGCCCACAAACATGGCAGGATCTCAAGTCCACTCCATCCCTCAGTTCACCTTGGAGGCACTCCATTCTCCTTGATCAAGCCCAGGAGCACTCATTCACCTCCTAGCCTACGAGCACTCCATCTCGAGGTGGCATGCTTGATAAGATGTACAAATACTGCCTTCCTCAACAAGACCGGGAGCACTCATACACCTCCCAGCCCATGAGCGCTCTGTTGACGGGTGTTTTATGACCACACCAACACAGAATAAAGTTTCCCAACGGATACTCTATCCTCTCTTGAACAAAGTATTCAGCATATTCAACTCCAAGGTTCCTTCATGCAGTGGATAGTCTCAGTTGGCTTGATGTGATATGCTATTTATTTCAAGGGGACTTACACAATTGTTCGATCAAAAGAGAAGAACTTGTAGGACACGAATGATTTATCGATGATGCTCGGGTTTCCTAAGCTAACCGTGAAAATACTGAAATTAAAAGGATAGGGATGAGAGGTTCTACTGTCTGCTCTAAATGCGATATGCGGAGACCAATTCTTGCAAGCTCAAACCAAGTTCTGCTTGGCCTCACTTTGGACAGCCTCTACAGAGCCGGTGCAATCTTCAAGGGATAACGAGAGATGTTCAAACTGTTACACCCCGATTGTATAGCTACTATTGCATAGGGCAATTGATTGTAATGTTTGAATCATTGAGATGAATAAAACATGTTTTTATTATCAAAATGAATGTGTTCTATTTAAATGATTCTCTCATTTGATTGATACTTCTATCGATGTTATCCTTGATGAATGTTGCATGCATAGTTATTGAGTTGTGAATATTCTAACTTAAGATGTTTTGTATACTGTTAATGTTGTGAACAAATAACTGTCGAGATTGTATGTCTATGGGTGCAGGTACATGAACCATTCCTCCAGACGGAGGGGAAATATCACTTGGGAGAGGGGCTTGGTCGGTTAACCGATAAAGTGAACTATCTGAGCATACACACACTCACCTTAGACTGAGTAAACCAAGTCAGTTTTGTATGAGTATAAGGTAAGTCATCCATAGCTTGTATGTCTTGCAAGTAGAGGTCTTGACTGCTTCTGTGTGTGAAGTTTATCCTTGTGCTTGATTGTGAGATTATGATCATCATGGTGGTATCATGTTTGGATGTGAACATCCGAAGTAAGCATATATACACATGTATAGTATATCTATGTATCCGTAAGTATAAACATATCGATACAGGCGTAAGTGGCTAATTGACTGGCCATACAGATGTGTCGATATGGTATGCATACGTATACGTGTACATAGACAATTATGCTGCAGTATACATATGTATATAAGCGTACGTCCGATAATGTGGAAATATTAATATTTGACTTGGAATTTATATATACACATATACATAGATATATATATTGAAAGTATGCTGACTGGCTTGCAGTATATGTATTTGACAAATAAATATGTATATGTATATATAAATATATTTATATATATGTAATCATATATTAAAGATTATATATAATATTATTATAGTTATATTAAAATATAAATGTATATTAAATACTGGGGTATTTAATATATTTAAAAGAACTATAATAATATTTATATAATAAAATATATAATTATTTCCTAACTTTTGAAATATATATAAATGTATTTAGTTTAAATATTTTAAAACTCTAAAGGGTAAAATTAATAGATTTAAATCTTTTTCTATGAGCAAACATTATAAAGTGGACTATGGGGATTAATACAGTCGCTTGACTTTAGGGAAAATATAAGCCTTCATTAAAGAATCGAGTTTTTTGCTTTAAAACATAAGGCAACAATATAAATCAAAATATTTGGAGGTAAACATTTGAAATAAACAAAAATATTTTGAAGGCTCTTCCCGTGAAATGGCGAGAGCTTCAAACGCGGGAAAAATTGGAGGAAAGATTCAAACATTGGAGAAGAGGCAGCACCAGCTAGATGGAATTTGTTGTTGCAATCGTAAACTTGACAAATTCGTAGCAATCATGAGTCATTCTCTGTTATGCGCCAAAGAGGGACGTTTTTCCTGTAAGTGGCAATTTTGAGTTTTGAGTTGAACAAGTCTTGAATTGCTGGCTCTAATGAGGTCAATTCACACTCATTTTGGATGATTAAGGGCTTAAGCACCTGCCATGTATCATATGACTAGTTTTGGGCACTTTGTTGTCAATGCGCATGCCTCCATTGGTGGAATTCATTGCATTTCCAGGCCTATATATAGACACCCTGCCATTCATTGTATCATCACTTGAGCATTCTGAGTTTAGTAAATTCCTGCGCTCTCTTTTCCATCACATTTTGTTGTTGCATTTTTTGTATTGCTGATTCTGGGAAACACAGTGAGTTCATACCAACATTTACCAATCACTGTGTTTATAACATTATGAGTTTAAAGTGAAGAATTTAGGAATTGTAGCTGAGTAGGAATTCAATAGAGGAATCACCTTTGAGAGGAGAATTATAGGAATTCACTTAGAGTGAACTGTCATCACGAAGAAGCCATTTTTCAGTTGAAATTCTGGAAGCGTCTAGAAGAGCAATTCTAGAAGGAAAAGCTTTGGAAAACAGGTATGGGGAAATCTTCTTTATTCTTTGTTTTTGATTAATCAAAGTAAAAGAGTTCTTTGTGTTTTCATTAATCATTGAAAGAAAATTAGGCATAGTTGTTTGACTGTGTGAAAGAAGAATCATGTTTTTTGTTTGTGTTGATGAGTTTGCAATGGCTGAAAGATGTATCTTGAATGCAACGTAATTATAAGGGAAAGGAAATTGTTTATTTACCTTGCCTAAAGAGGGAATTTTAAGTATAGAGAATTATTGTGAAAGAAGGAATAGGAATGAATTGAAATGCATTTTTGTATAAATGTTGCTTATTTTCTATGATCTTCATATATGGAGAATACGAGAAATTAGTTAATATCTCTTAGGACCGAAATGAAGGCAGAACCAAGTATGGTCTAAAACTTAAGTTATTAGGTTAACTGAGATAAGCTAAGTACTCTGTGGATAAAGATTTCCGGATTAGAAGTTACATGAGGGACACTTGTAGGCTGTTTCATTTCTTAAATAGATAGATTGTTGTAGGGAGTCTGGGGTGACTGACTACCCATTGAAGGACTTAGCCTACGTGTAGTGTAAGATATCCTTGAGTCAAATCAGCCCTAAGTAGTGTATATGATAGATGACCTTCATTCGAAGTACTGAATGAGAATACTTTGGCCAAAGTAGTGAAATGTACGACATCCACTTAGACTGTGTGATGCTTGAGACTACACTGTTAGTTCATCGTGATCCTTGTACTAGTATGAGATTGTGAAATAGCAAGGTTCTAGTTGTGAATAGGACACAACACTATGCTCAATTGGGTTGTCGCAGCCGGATACTCTACCAATCTCTTCGTTCGAAGGGAGGGCCATCTATCAAATGATAGATGTGTGGGGGAACGCATTAATAGTCCGTAGTTGGCGGAAAAGCGCCCGAGTGATGTTTCTCCTCCACAGCAGGCGACAGATACACAAAGATTTGAAAGGAAGGGAACCTGGACCGTCTTACTACTATTTGTGCAAAATCTTACGAGCTATGTATGTAATTGTTTTACTTTTGTACTTCGATTTATATTTGCAATGAAAATGGAATTCATGTGGAAATATATATTGTAACTTGCATGTATTTATCAATAAAGAAAGGAAGAATTTTATTGTAATGTCTTTGTTACTTGTTACTTTTATATGTTTAAAGTGAAATGTTGAAAAAAAATTATTACGCAAAGGTTAGGTCGTTACACAAACTACGACTCAACATGCAGATACCGTCACAACGATGCATACCAACACATAAACCGTAATTGAAGTTAAGTTCAAAGTGCTCTAGTCGACCACACAAGGCGAACCCACCGTCAGTGAGCCCACTAGTGGTATGGATAACAAAGCTTGCTCAAATTAGACAACACATTCCACAACTACCAACTACTTGCATGAAATGAAATCTACTTTACTTTAATCTACTTTAACACGCTAAGTGAATTGGAAAGACGAAGAAGCCTTGCTAGCTATTCACAACAAAAGACGGAATCACCAAGCAATGAGAACTCTTTATATTATGATAGTGTTCACAACAACTCCTTACAAAGCCTTCAAATGGAAAACTTTATTTCCTCCTCAATTTATGCTATGCTAACTTCTATGCTCTACTCTCTATCTGCTCTCTGATCTAATTCTAATTTCTAATCTCTAATCTATATTTACAAATGAGGGGGGATGCCCCTTTTATAGTTGGCCAAATCCCATGGACGGCTTAAATTGAATTACAATGAAAGGCTCAGATTGAGCCACATATGCCCTAATCAGGGTTCTGCCCTAAAAACCGCCACAGAGAGGAGCGGGGGTAATAAATGAACGGAAGATTCTCCACTCCTCTGCAGGGATCATAATGAGCAATTAATGTCCCATCACCATCTTCTAGAAGATCATCACCTAGCAAGGCGTTTCCGTTGTCCTTCTCTTTGACTGCAAACTCGATCAATCTAATCATCACAATTTCTACTTCTTGAACTGATATGGATGAAACCTAGAATTCAAACGCCATGACTGCCCGTCCCTCGTGTACAAGATTTTCTCTGTTTTGTCTGCCAGTTATGTTGTGTTAGGAGGAGGCAAGCACATGGATGATGCACAAGTGGTGGAGCAAAGATTTATCCCATTCAGCCCTCCTGTTGGTTTAATTCCTGGACACATTTCTTCCTTGTAACTTTCATATTTCTCTAGCCCACTACCTTGGGCGCATTTAGCCTCTTTTGCATCACGTTCTTAATACCTTAGACAAATTTTTCCTATTGTTTCCCCCTTTGCCTTAGGAACCTTTTCACCTAACTTCTTCATCTCTACCTTGTCGCGTGCCTTCCTGAGTTGGGTGCATATTAGGTCTTTGTGGAGAAATTCCAACACTTAGCCGTTTCTTCCAACATCTTCTTCCTGCAAATGAGACATCATGGAGGAGTTTCGAACATGTAGCTTTTTCCCCTTTAAGGTTGTAATGTTGTCCTGGAGTACTTGTTCCATCACCTCAAGTCATCATGTCTTGGCCCCGATGTTCATCCTTCAAAACACACAAAAAGAAGAGCATCAGAACACTTATAATATAAATTTACTTCACTTACCTAATTCCCATGTTTTGATTTCCAAGGTCTACTTGATCTCTAGATCTAATGAAACTTTTCATTATGGGCGCATTTAGAGACTTGGAGAATTTCCACGCCTTAGAATCCTTTTTCATCTAAGCCTTAGACAATTTTCTTTGTCTTGGAAATTTCATCAACTGCATTAAAAATCATAAGCCAAGGCATTTTATTTTCTCCTTTTATTCCACTTAGAAAATATTTCAAGATCCTCCAACCCTGAAAGAAAACATTTCCCCCTTAGAAAAAAAAAAATTTACAACTTTATTTTTCATGGGGTACATTTAATTTTTCTCGCCCTTGAAAATATTCTCCACCAATGTTTATTTTATCTTTTCCAACCTCTTGTGACCTTTTTCACACATCACCCCATTCAAATGGGAAACCCCTAATTTTCGCTCCATTTTGGTCTTTTGGCTTTGCGTCTCTCTCTCTGGTCTTTCTGTCCTTTCGGGGATGTCCCATCGTTTGACCCCAGCTGAAATAGTGGTTAAGTCTGTGAAATTAGGGTTTTCTATCCCTCAAGCTTTTAATAGGTCAAACCATAGTTACAAGACTCGCCTGGAAGCGCCCAAACTCGGCGAGTCTCGAGCCGAGCACACTTGGCCGAGTCCTGGGAGCCCGGACGCGGACGCAACCGAGTCCTACCAAGTCCTGGCCGGACTCGCCGGACTCGCCGAACGCGCCAAACTTGCCGCTTCCCGGAGAGTCCCAAGCCCTGGACGCAGCCGGCGACAACAGAAGCAAAAGTGAATAAAAAACATAAAAGTTGATGTTTAAGTTTGTTTTTTTTTTGTGTTATATTATCTCCCCAACCCTAAAAGCAACCTCGTTTCATTCATTTGGCAAAATAGGAGGAGAACAGAGAGTTGTGAGGAAAAATAGGAGGAGAAGAGAGGGCAAACAGCAAGCTGTTGAAGACAAATACAGGGCCACATACCATTTGGGAAGCTTCATAACAGCAAGGAGATGCATTGAGAGCTCATTACCAGTGATTGGGAAGAGTTTGCATTGCATTCCAAGCCAAATATAAGAGGTAAGTTTGATTTTTATTGGTTTTTTTTGTGTTTTTTTAACAAATAATTCATTGTAATTTGAAACATCATTGTTTTTTTTAGTTTGCATTTTTTTTTTTACAAACCCTACTTGCAATATAAATAATTTTATAAACCCTACTTGTTATTGCAGCCACATTCATTTGCAAATCAAAACATATTATTATTTTCACAATGTCTCAAACCCCAGGCAGAAAAGACCCTGCTTGGAAACATGCTGAAATCTTTCCCGGAATGAAAAAAGGGGAAGCAAAATGTAAATACTGCAAAACAATATATCATGGAGGCATAAATCGATTAAAATACCATATTGCACGCATACCCATCCATGATGCAGCGGGATGCCCTATAGCACCTCCTGAGGCTGTCCGTGAAGTGCAGGTGCAATTAGAAACTTTTGAATTGCAAAAAGAGATGAAAAAAAAACAGAAGCATGAATTGGTGAGTTTGGGAGTTGGACATGGACTTGGTGCTGTTGGAGATGCTTCTTCCATGCCTCCATACCGTCCTAGTGCTAGTGCTTGTGCTAGTGGTACTGCTTCTGCACCAGCTATCCCTATGCATACTCCTACTACTGGTGGTGCTAGTACTGCTAGTGCTAGTGGTAGTGGCAGTATTATTGGCCCTAGAGTTCGTAAATCTAGGATGGACTCATATTTTGTACCACGCACTACTCCTGGTTCCCAACCGTCGCTTGAGAGCATGGGTTGGAACAAGGATGTACATGATGCAGCAAAAAAGACAATTGCAGACTTTTGGTACTACTGCACCATTCCCTTCCATGTAGCCAAGTAATTCTTTTTTGTTTAATTGTTTTAAAATTTATTATTTTAGAATCTAGATGTATCTCATTATCGAATTCAAATTTAGTGCAGTTAAAATCTTAAAACTTTTCATTTTACAATACTTATGTAAGTAACTTATTAATTTATTTATGATATGTTTTAGGTCACCTTTTTGGCAAAACATGGTTGATACCATAACCATATGTGGGCCGGGGTTCAAAGCCCCTTCTGAAGATGAATTAAAGGGCCCACTTTTGACTCAAAAAGTGGCAGATGTGAAAGCACAATTAGTGGAGCAGCGTGAGCAGTGGAGGAGGATTGGTTGCAGACAGAGGCAGAGACTATGAAGCAGCTGCAACATCATCCAGGAGCGTTAGACGCCTTCGTAGGAAGGATGTTGGCTCCACTATGCCATAGAATCATAGAGTCATAGCTATTGTTTTGATATTTCATATTTGTATGGAACATTTCATGTTATGGATTTCATATTCCATGACTTTTGTATACATTTGACTAGTTTTATAATCTATATATCTAAGTATGCTATTTCCTTCAGCAGCGCAACTACAATTTGTGTACTTTATACTTATGTGATCGTTGTATACTTGTGTATGTGATCAAATTTGCTTTTATTTGTGTTGTATTCAATAAAGGGTGCTTGAAACAAGTTTTAAATCCTTAAAAATCTCTAAATTTCTAGGTTTTTTTCAACTTTTTTTCATTTTGCCGAGTCTGCACCGAGTCCGAGTCCCGAGTCCCCGAGTCCCGAGTCGAGTCGCCCTAGCCAAGTCCGAGCCGAGTCTGAGTCTCGTTACTATGGGTCAAACTGAGTTATCAAATTGGAATCTCAACTTAGCACTGCAATCACAAGGCTTTAAGCAGAGTCCCACTGAATTTTCATTGAATTCTAACAACTTACTATTTATAGTAAGTACTCAATCTGGGACCGTTTCATCAAGATTTTGGAATTCTAACTATTCCATCATATTCAGGTAACTTTCAACTACTTGCACGTAAATTTTGGGCAGAATCAGACAACTTGCTATTTTTAGCAATTCAGGCTTCAAGAGCCATTTTCAGGGTTCACACACGTGATTTTTCAATGCATGTCCGGGGATTACTTCTGGGTTTTTCAAAACCTTCGCAATGATGTAACATGCAAACCGAGACGATCACTTTCAGAGTTCAGCCTTCAGAGGCTATTTTTAGGGTTTGCATGCAGAATTTTTCAATGCATGTCCGGAGATTCCTCCTGGGTTTTTCGAGAGCTTCGCAACAGTGTGACATGCAAGCAGAAGGGATCAAGTTTCAAGGACTTACTATTTTTAGCCAATGCCCGCATGCAGACCAGTTTTCTGGGTTTTTTTGGGTTTTTTGAGATCCCATGGGCAATATGACATGCAAAATCATCCAGCAATGGATTGACCACTTTCCGGACACTTACTATAAATAGCAGTTTCACTCCAGCCACCCGACACTCCAGTTCAACAAGCAAAGTGACATGTAGCAGAAACAAAGTCAAACGGAAACCGTTCAAGGTACATGCAAGTCAAGATTAGGGTTTCCACTTTTATAGGGGGGCAAAATCCAGAAATAGTCAAAATGAAGTACCCCATCGAGATCAGTATCATTCAAACAATCTACTGGCAAAATTTGAGCAAAATCGAAGAACTTACTATTTTTAGTAAGTCAGGACACGGCTATAAATAGCAGGTCTGCGCCAGAGGTAGGTGTGAACAGGGCACTTAAGTTGTCAGGATCAGGCATAGCAAGTTTCAAGTCAAACAGAGCTACAGAAGTCAGGTAACTTTGGAACTTACTAAAAATAGCAGGTGGCTATAAATGGCAAGTCAGGGCAAGGGACTGGCAAAAACAAGTTCATCAAACTACAGGGATCATATGGTGAAAATTTCATGACAAACAGAGTTGTGGAGATCGAAATAGCAAAGGCTTACTAAAAATAGAATGTGAGGGCAAGGGCAGGCAAAGACTTGGAAAATTCTCTAAGGGGTGAGAACAAAAGCTTGAGGGGCAAAATGCGCCCATGAGCATGAAGGGGTTGATACATAAGATTTTGCCGAAGTCAAAAATGAATGTTCCCCTAGTAAAATGCGCCCTCACCTTGATGACTCTTCAAAAATATCCTAAGGTGTGAAAATGAGGGTGCAACCCCTCATTTGCGCCCAAGGATAATGAAAGCCTTGAAGAAATATTCTAAGGCATTGCAAATCAAAGCATGGCACCTGAAATGCGCCCATGGTGAAAATAGAAGCAAGCCCTCTAAAATGCACCAAGGGAAGGAGTGGTTAAGTGAGATGTTTCTAAGACATTAAACAAAAGTGGCCACCCCTATTTGCGCCCTCAACTTGAAGCCCACCATGATAAATGCACCCCAGGAATTGGCTAAAAATGCCTAAGGCAAAAATGGAAGTAAGACCTCTAATTCGCGCCCAAGGAGGATGATGCTTAGTAAAACGCCTAAGGCACACAAATGAAAGTATCAAGGGTGAAATGTGCCCATGGTGAAAGTAAAAGCAAGAGCTTCAAAACGCGCCCAAGTCATTTTGGGAAGACTTCAAAAGTTTCTAAGGCACAAACCAAAAGTAACACATGCCATTTGCGCCCTCAAGGAAGGTGGTGGTATGAAAAGTTTTCTAAGTAAAATCAAAATGGAAGTAGACTGTGTCAAATACGCCCAAGCCTGGATCAAGGAAGCAAAATTTCCTAAGTCCATATGCGCCTTTGAGAAAAGTTTGTTTTCAAGAATTTCTAAGGCGTCGAAATTTAAAAGTGAAACAGGAGGCTCCACCTCCAAAGTGCGCCCACCTCCAGCAAAGGTAAGCGAAATTATTCTAAGGCAAAGCAAAAGCGTGGCACTCAGAATGCGCCCTCAAGGTGAATGAATTTTCAAAAAAAATTCTAAGTTGCAAAAACAAGAGTGATCACCTCTCATTTGCGCCCAAGCTGAAGTGGAGGAGTTGGCTGAAAACGCCCAAGGCATTAGAAATAAAAGCAGCACATACAAAATGCGCCCTTGGATGGAAGAAGCCCATATAGAATGCGCCCAAAGGTAAAGAGAAGGCTGAAATATCCTAAGGCATGGAAAGTAAAAGTGGACCCATCAATATGCGCCCAGGCTAAGTAATGAAGTAAATAAATTTTCAAAGGCATGTATAAAATAAAGTTAACCCTTCCAATGCACCAAAGATCAAGAAATTGATGCAAGAGAAATGATAGCCTTTAAAATTTTCTAAGGCACAAAAATCAAAGCTCCACCTATGGAATGCGCCCAAATTGAAGTGGAAATGGCAAGAATGTCTAAGGCGTGGGAATTTAAATTTGAATGAGATAAAATACGCCCAAGGAAGGATATAGATTTAAATTTATTTCTAAGTATGTGGGTGAGGGGTGTATGAAAAACAATACCAAGAGGTCAAATACGCCAGAGTTAGAAATGTTAGAAGATTTTCTTAAGTGAAATAAATATTTCACTAAGAAAAAAAAATATGCCATGGATGAGCTTGAGACTTCAATTTTTCCAGAGACATTTAAATGTTCGAGCTAAGTGATGAAATATTTTTAAAGGGGAGAATTAACATTGATGAGTATTTTTCCATGTCAAGTGGAAAATATAATGAACCTCTTTAAAATGCACCTATGAGTTGACAGAGTTAAAAAAATTATTTTCCTAAGGGAAATTTTAATATTTTCAAAGGGGATTTGTTTTGCCTAGATTATTTTCCTAACGGAAATTAAATCTCAGAGGATGGATTATTTCGAGCAAGCAAGTGATTTCAGATCAACGAAGTTGAATATTTCAAAAAGAAAATTTAAAGTGTCTAAGGCAAATTTCATGAAGTTGAAGATTTAAATGGCAGACATTTTAACAGGTTGGAAATGAATTTCGAATCTCCTATGAATTTTTTAAGTTGAATTTAATTAAACACTGCGAGGATTTTAAAATGGAATTTTCAATCAAGTCAAGTGATTTTCTCTCGAACTGTTTAATTACTGAGAGTTAACTGGCAGACTAGGGGGAAAATTTGAATTATGCAGAAGAAAGAATCTTCATTAATGGCAACTGCCATAATGACTGGCCGACGACTAGCCCACTACTGCGCCTGAATTAGAAGATTCTGAGTGGAGAGAGTGGTGAATTAATGAAGGTGCTAAAAATAACTCCAGCACTACTTGGCAAGATTCTTCATGAAGAGTTATTTAAACAACCTCATTTCTCTCATTTCTTCACACATTTCGAATTGCTTGGAGTTGCTGAAGTGAGAAATTCTTTGAGAGATTTAAATATTTTTCGGCGCTGCTGAAAGTGAGCTTGAGTTTTTATTTTCTAAGTACGAAGTTGCTGGAGAATTTAATTCTCAAAATACTGAGAATATATTTTCAGAGAGTGTGTTGCTGCATTGTTCGAAATTGTATGCTGGAGTTGCTAGAGATTTTATTTTCAAACTGCTGGGAGTTGAAGTTGCTATAGAATTTCGAAGTTGCGGAGATTTTCTTATTTGCTGAAGGTCTTATTCTCGGAGTGTTGAAGAAGTCATTTTCGAAGTGGCATAAGAGTTCTTGAAATTGCTGAGGATTTTATAGTCGAACTGCTGAAAGTTGATTGCTGTTGGAGTTGAGAAGAAATTCAAAATTTCATACTGCAGCGATCTCTTTATTCTTCTAATTGCTGAAGTTGACAGACTAAAGTCAAAGATTCGAATTATTTATGCGGAAGAAATTATTCACATTGCTGAAAGTTATTAGTTTGCTGCCATTTTTCTTCACCAGTCTGAAGTAAAGTTGTTGAAAGCTTCTTTCTAAGCTCGGAAGATTTTATATAGTTTGAGGTTTGGAGTTAGGAATTTATGCTGAGGAATTTTATTTTCAAAGCTAACTCCGTATTCGCAGCCATCTCAGGAATTGTTTTATTTTATTAAAATCTGCAGTCTAACTTATTATTCTATTTTATTTTTTTACAGATGGCTAGAGCAAAAGATGTTGCAGGAACAAGCACAGCTGCAGGCAGAGCAACAAATACTGAAGCGGGCAAGGCAAGCTCATCCCGACAAGCAATGATCAAAAGGCTCGCCAAGCCATTTCTTCCAAAGTCAGCAATTGCTTCAAAGTTGGCGGGATTAAATGACACCAACCTTGGTTCATTTAATCTGGGTGCACTTAAATCAAGGATGTTCGGGCTAGGGGGGCATCAACCGTCAGTCACAGCACACAACATAATGAAAAGTGGAATCTACGCAGCCGCTAGTTTTCCACCAGCAATTCAGTGTCCAGAATTAATCCTGGAGTGCACAAATTGCTACAAACCGGAGTGTAGAACCATTGTCTCTCCTGATGGCAAATCTTTTGCCAACTTCACGCCATATGCTATTGGGGAGGCATTTGGGATTCCTACTTCCGAGAGGATGCTATACAGAACGAAGGAAAGGGTAGATAAAATGTACTCCTCCTCCTTCGAAAGGGTTGTTGCAGTCATCAACAGAGTCTGGATGCAGAAGCCAAAGCCACCCTGCACTAAGCTCCCGAAGCAGATAATTGCCGAAGATGTGAAACAAGAATACTGCGACTTGATAATGATGCTTAGTCGGATAAATGGGAGTGCGCAAGCCTACATCTTCGAGCCTTGGATGTTCTACTTCATTGAAATCATATTGGAAGAAAAGGAGTGTGTTGATTGGGCTAGGATGATTAGCGACAATATTGATGAACAGTTCAGGAGCCAGAGGAGGACAAAAACCTTTTATATGAGCTCGTAGGTGATATATATGTTGGCGAGGATGGCCAAGTACCGAGGGATCACGTACAAGGAGCCAATCGGTTGTGCACCTGACCAGTTCAAAATCCATGAGGCCTGCACACAGTTACATTTGACTAACCCTGCCAGCTACAAGCGAGCAAATGATGCATTCACAATGCACATTACAAGGACCCTTCAACAGAGAACGCAGCAAAGAATATCAAAGGAAGCGCAGACGTTGATCGAAGAATATGGATATTCGCTCATCCAATTTCCGAAATTCACATACATTAGGCTGCAGGGGTTCATTTCGTATCCATACCGGTTACCGAGGTACCCCACCGATCATATAGTAATGCTAGAAGTATCTAGGCAATTGATTGCCTATGATAGAATTCAAAAGAAGAAGAAGAAGGGTGGACTTGACTTCCCTATCGCCATGGGGAATTCCAAAGAAGTGTGTCCCTCCTTGCAGGCAGCTCGAGAGGCAGAGGATGAGCTGCAATTCTTTCATCTCTCGTATCACACAGGCAGGAAGGACTTCAATCCTTACAGGAACATCCGAGTAGTGCAGAATGTTGAGTATAGGCACAAAGCTCACATAGAGGATTTTTGGGCAAATGTTGTTGATGAAGTTGAAATAAGGAAAAGGATGTTTACTAGGCTCCCCCTCAAGTTGATCAGGGAGTGTGAACTCATTCCAGTTCCCAACCAGGTGGAGGAAGATGTCAACGTACTACAGCCTAACTATGAGTCAGTGAGAAATACTCTGGTCCCGCCACCTGATTGGTCCGAGCCCGAAATCATGGACTTGGACACACTCTTTATACCGGTGATGACTTTCACAAGGGCTTGGGTCGATAGGCACGTATGCAGACTCAAGAGCAGATCAGTGGCCCTTACTTATGACTTGATGGGCGATCAAAGGCCACTAACAGTGAGAAGAGGAAAGCAGATTGCCCAAGCTGCAGAAACACGAGAGGAGGTGCCGACCCAGCCGATGCCTTTGAGGATGGAGCAAGCATCACCCACGCACTCACAAACTCAATCTTCAAGTTTGAGAGTAATTTCACTATTTGCTGATCAGAGGGCGAGATTGAATGAGGAGCGAGAACTTGAAGAAGTTGATCAGCCCAACATCAGAGAATTAGCCAGCTTGAGTGTCAGCGCACCCAGAGGAGGCCAACAGGAAGAGGAAGAGGAAACGGAAGCTGATACTCATTTCCAGCAGATGTTGGACGTGACATTGGAAGAGGAAGAAAACACAGAACAAGGGACCCAAGAGTCTAGAGATACTCAGCTCGTGGAAACTGATGAGCCAGAGTAGAATAGTGTTAGAAGAGAAGAAGTACGTGAGGAGGAGGCAACAGAGGAGCAGCCCCTCATCATTTGCAATCCACAGCAGACAGTGCCGAATTGGCTGACAGACAGAATGAGAAAGGATCCTGAGGATGATACAGATCTGGCAATAGAGATGGAAGAATTCCTCGGGAGGATTAGTGCACCTCCGGAAAGGAAGAGAGCCAAGAAATTTTCAAAGATTTCGACTGATGAATCAGGCTCTCGCACACTCCAGGTCGCTGTCCCAAGGGAGGAGTGTGATCGAGCTGAGGAGAGGCCCGAGAATTATGTGATCACCACCGTAGAGTTGGGTCGTCCTACGGGAGACCAAATTATTGAGGAGTTCGATAACTCCTATCAGGCATTGAAAGATAAGTTGCTCCGTACGGAAGGAAAGTACAAGAGGTTGAAGAAGGAGCATAATACTTTGATAGGATATGTGCCAAATCTGGCACGTCCAGGTGAACAGGCAAACCCAGCAGCAGAACTCCCACCAGAGCTTCTGAGGGAGTCAATTATTGGCTTAGAAGACAAATGGGTTAGCCATGTTCGAGCTGAGCCAGAGAAATTCATGGAGGACCTCGCCAATGCTTATCAGCAGGCCTCAAATATTTTGGCACGAATGGACATGGTAGATCAAGCCTGGGGCGATACCCGCATCTATCAGACTAAGACTGTTCTTCGTCTGGGGGCTTTGTTGCATATGTCTTTGCAGACCCTGGTGGATGGAGGTGTAATTCAGGAGGGTGACAGGTATGATTTCACCAGTTGGTACTCCTCGGTGGTCACAGGCCGTGGGTTTCACAATGCAGCAAGAGCAGATTCGGCCAGAGTTAGGAAGGCAATGGGCAACATTTTGGAGGGAGTCCTTAATACATTGGAGGCCATATTCGCTAGGAGGATGGCTCCAGAGGAAATGACTATTGATGGCTTGAGGGACAAACTGGCTCCATTCTTCTCGGTTGCAAGGTCGCTTGTCCAGGATGACTTTGAGAATGTCTCCGCTTTCTCCAGTATAATTCAAAATACCCAGGACGCCTTGGCGGCATGGAGAAAGTTTTACACTCGGCATGGACAGACGGTGGCAGTCTTGGAATTTCAGCTCAACCATATTCCACCGATTTCTGTTCAGGAGGTTGAGGCGATATTGGCCCGGTTGATCGAGTTCGCAATCAGGGAACAAGACAATGGGAACGCTCTGCTGGATGAGGATCTTCTAGAAGATGGTGATGGGCATTAATTGCTCATTATGGTTCCTGCAGGGGAGTGGAGAATATTCTGTGCATTTATTGCCCACTCCTCTTTGTGGTCGTTTTTAGGACAGAAACCCTAATTAGGGCATAGGTGGCTCGATCTGAGCCCTTTATTGTAATTGAATCTGAGCCGTCCACTGAATTGGGCTAGCTATAAAAGGGGCATCCCCCCTCATTTGTAAATTATTAGAATTAGAATTGGATTGAGAGTAGAGAGCATATAGCAGTTAGTTAGAAGTTAGCTTAGATTCAAGAGGGAAGAAAACTTTCCTTTGAAAGTTTTGTAAACGGTTGTTGTGAACACTTTTCATAATACAAAGAGTTTCATTGCTTGGTGATTTCGTCTTTTGTTATGAGTAGCTAGCAAGGCCATTTCATCTTTCCAATTCAAAGTAGATAGAGTAAAATAGACTTTCATTTCATGCAAGTAGTTGTTAACTGTGGAGTGTGGCATTTAATTTGAGCAAGTCTTCTTTCGTCCATACCACTAGCAGGCTTATTGACGGTAAGTCTGCCTTGCGTGGTCAACTGGAGTAATAGCACTTAACTTCGATTGTGGTTCATATGTCCATATGCATCGTTGTGATGGTATGAACATGTTGTGTCATGATTTGAACACTTCTCTCATCCTTTGAAGATTGCACCGATTTTGTGGAGGTTGTCCGAAGGGAGGCAAAGCAAGGTCTGGTTCGAAGACTGTTTAGGTTGATCCCCACATACCACTAGCAGGCTTACTGACAGTAAGTCCGCCTTGCGTGGTCAACTGGAGTAATAGCACTTAACTTCGATTGTGGCTCATATGTCCATATGCATTGTTGTGATGGTATGAACATGTTGTGTCATGATTTGAACACTTTTCTCATCCTTTGAAGATTGCACCGATTTTGTGGAGGTTGTCTGAAGGGAAGCAAAGCAGGGTCTGGTTCGAAGACTGTTTAGGTTGATCCCCACATTCCACCCTTTAGAAGTAGATTGTAGAATCCCTACCCTTACTCCTTTAAATTCAGCATTTTCGAGTTAGTTTAGAAATCAGAGCATCACAGTCAAATCTTTCATCTACTTCACGAAGTTGAACAATCACGTAAGTCCCCTTGGAATAACCAGCATATTCACATCAACCAACTGAGTCTATTCGCAATAAAAGGAACCTTGGAGTTGAATGCATGAACTTTCACGCAATCTTAGCATGCGGAATACTTTGATCAAGAGAGAATAGAGTGACCGTTGGACATTTTATTCTGTGTTGGTGTTGTCATAAAAAACACGTCAACACAACCTTGGGCGCCTTTGGAAGGGTGTTCATGTTTTCTTACTTAGAAAATTTCCTTGCAAACAGCTTCTTCTTGAGGGCGCATTTACTAGGTGATGCTTCCATTTTAATACCTTAAAAACCTTTATTCAACCTTACTCATATCTTGGGCGCCTATGACCCCTTGATGTTTGATTCCCAATGCCTTAGGAAATTTATTAAGTCACTTCCTCCTTCTTATCAACTTGGGCGCATTTTGCCCCTTCAGCTTTCATTTTCAAAAATTTCCCGATGCCACCCTCTTCCTTGGGCGCATTTGAGGTCTTCTATTTTTATTTCCCATGCCTTAGAAACTTTTACTTGCTTCATCACAAGGTGGGCGCATTCAAGGGTGCCACTTTCCTTTTTCTTTACTTAGAAAACTTTTTACTTCATACTTCTTGCTTGAGGGTGCATTTCAGCCCATGTGCTTTCATGTTTGTGCCTTAGAATAAATTCTCACCTCCATTTGATTGTCGGGCGCATAAGAGGGGTAGTGTTCTCACTTTACCACACTTAGAAAATTTTCAACTCAACTTTCATGCCATCATCTCTCAAGGGCGCATATGAAAGGGGCTACTTTTGTTTCCCATGCCTTAGCAAATTTTCCTATCTCCAATTTGCCTGGCCACCTTGGGCGCATTTCTACCCTTGTGCTTTCATTTTGACTTAGAAACTTTCTCAAGTCTACCTTCTTGAGGGCGCATTCTAGAGGGTGAGCTTTTATTTCAACTTGCCTTAAAATAGTTTTCAACTCCTCTACCACCTTGGGCGCATTCTCCCTAGTGGCATTCCATTTATGCTTTAGAAACTTTTATGCTTCACCTTCTCATCTTGGGCACATTTGGAGGGTGCAGCTTTCATTTTTCTTCACTTAGAAAAACACTTTCACCTCATACCTCCTTCAAGGGTGCATTTCACCCCCTCTAGTATCATATTTCTCACACTTGGAAATTTTTTAGGTCTCCATGTCCTTGAGGGCGCATTTAGGGGTGTGAGGTTCTATTTCCAATGCCTTCAAATATTTTCACCTTCTAGCTGCCTTGTGGGAGCATTTAGGGGTAGCTACTTCAATTTTTTATACTTAGAATTTTTTTCTAGCTTTCCCTTTTCCCTTGGGCGCATTTGGAGCCATGTGCCTCCACTTTACATGCCTTAGGCGTTTTTCAACTCACCATGACAAGCTGGGCGCATTTGAGGTGGGGTCAAGAAATTTTCAATGCCTTAGAAAGTTTTCAGGCTTCCATGATGCCTAGGGCGCATAGAACAAGTGATGCTTCCATTTTTGATGACTTGATCATGTCTGAACACTTAGTCAATTTTGCAACTGGTTCGCCATATCTTTCTATTTTTAGTAAGTCCATGATTTTTGAACCCCTGCTACTCCTGTCGACTTGAAACTTGCTCCACATGATCCTCATGGGTTAACTGACCTATTCACACCTGCCCCTCATGCAAACCTGCTATTTTTGGCCCTGTTCTGGAGGTGACTTACTATAAATAGTAAGTGCTCGGATTGCGCTCAAATTTTACCAGTAGACTACCTGAAGGATGCTGATCGCAATGGGATACATTAGTTTTTCATTTTTCTCGAGTTTTACCCCTCTTTTTAGGCATCAAAGTAGGAAACCCTAATATGACTCGCATGTGCCTCAAATGACCTTCGTTTGACTCCGTTTTTGTTGCATGCAGCTTTGTTTGTGAAACTGAAGTGCTGGGGAGCTGCTGGAGTGAACCTACTAAAAATAGTAAGTGCCTAAAAAAGTGATCAACCAACTGTCGGATGCATTTGCATGTCTACTACCCGAGAGATCTCAAAAAACCCAAAAAATTGGTCCACATGCGAGCACCTGCTAAAAATAGCAAGTCATCATTTTGACTTGCATGTCACATCATCACGAAGCTCTTGAAAAACCCAGAAAGAATATCCTAACATGCATTGAAAAATCAGACATGCAAACCCTGAAAACTGCCTCTAAAGCCAAAACTACTAAAAATAGAATGTTGTTTGAATCTGCTCAAATTTTGTGTGCAAGTACTTTGAGGTGTCCTGAATGTGGTGGAGCGGTCGGAATTCTAAAATCCCTAAGGGAAAGACCCCAAATTGAGCACTTACTAAAAATAAAAAATTGTCAGGACTCAATGAAAATTTGATGGGATCTTGCCTGAAGTCTCCTGATTGTAGTACCAAGCTCATATTTCAATTTGCCAACTCGATTTGACCTCCAATAACCCTAAAGAATGAAAACCCTAATTCATCAAAACGCGCTTCAGACTTAGCCAAAATTTCCAATTAGGTCAAAGATAGAGACATCCCTGAAAAGACCATGAGGAACACACAGAGAGACGCAAAACAACCCAAAAACAAAACCAAAAGACCAGAATGGAGCAAAAATTAGGGGTCCCCATTTTGAATGGGGTGATGTGTGAAAAGGTCACAACACGCTCCATCTCAGGGGTGGCATACTTGATGAAGCAAAGACCAATACTTCATCTCTCATGAACCCAAAAGGTTGATCAGCCTCCCTATTTGCAAAACACTTATAAATTCAAAATATATTGCTAATAAAGGAATCTACTTTATTAATTGATATTAAAATATCATTATGCAATTATAATGGATATATATATAGTAATTACTAATTTATGTTTTAAAACTTACTTCCCAATAATAGTCTTCCTATAACAATATTTGTTTCCAATAGATCTCTTATATTCCAATTTCTTATTTTTCCTTTTTCCAATCCACTTCCTTGATTTGATGTCTCCCATAAATAAAATGACTCCTCTTTAATATCTTTTTTTCTAGGAGGAGTCACACCTCTTCCTCAAACCTTTCTATGCAAAGAGTCACACCCATTCCCTTGACTGCTGGCCTGAACCCCTTAATTTAATTTAATTAAATATCTTTTTAACTCCCAAAAGATCACTGCTCTTGTAAGAATTAATTCTTGATTAAATCGCTGCCTTTTTTCCTAGACTATTTAAGTACTGCAATCTCTTAGACTTTATAAGTGCTGCAATCTCTTTTTCTCACATGGGTCGGGACATGACATTGTGCTTGATATTAGGGAATACAACAGAACATCACAGGGGTAATCTATAATTCTGAAAATGAAATATGTTGCTTTCATAAGGATGTTATGGTATACATGTTCTACTAAAGTTCTTGATTAATGTTTTGGAAAAGAGATTAGGGCCCCTACTGACTTTAATGGTGGTCATGGCTTGCATGCTTGCGTTGCTAATCAAAGTGCCTGGATCAGAGTTCAGGGACATCGTCAATGGGGATCTTTAAACTACAGGCCATCTTCTATGGTTAGTCATGAATTTTTCCCAAGATAAATCCAATTCCAGATTTATCCGTAAGATTTACACACATCCCTTGAGTGAAAACTGGCGACGATGGGTGAGAAGTGAAAGATGGTGGAACAGGTTTGGATGCAAAGGGCAGTGAATATGGATCAGTGTTACAAGACTCGCCCAAACTCGGCGAGTACTCGCGAGTCCCGAGGCGGGTGACCCTAAACGAGTCCCAGAGACTCAGCTGCCGAGTACTCGCCGAGACTCGCCGAACTCGGCAGACTCGCCGGACTCGCCGAGTCTCGTGCCCCAAACTCGGCCATTTTGATTAAATTTTTTTTTTTAAAATTGCATTCTTTTTTTTTCAAATTTTTTAAATAAATGGTGTGCGCCATGAAGGTTTGTGTGGTTTTGAAGGTCTTCATTTGGGCTTGGTGGCGGGGGCTCCGCCCCTCGACCCCGCCCTGTATCGCGACAGGGAGCGCGCCCAGGGCGCTGCCCCGGGACCCTGCGAGGGGCGCTGCCCCTCGACCCCGCTGGGGGCGCTGCCCCTTGACCCCGTTGGGGCGTTTCCCCCAAACCCTCATCAAACTATAGGTCTAAGCATGTTATAGGCCAATGATGAATCATGATCATAAAAACCTACAAAATACATATCCCCTGTTGCAAATCTTTGTATCTTTCACAGTCAAAGCCATAATCAAGGATTATCTTGTTTCAAAATTCATACATTAGACAACAAAACATGCAGTCTTGAAGGCTTCAATAAAATTTTAATAATAAAATCCTCACTTGAATATACACACCAATCATTGAGACACAAGCAAATATCATGGCTACATCATCATCTAGGACCTAACTTAGACACTAGCGCATGACTTGTCGTGATATTGGGATGAGTAATGCAAGCTCTTCTGAGCCATAGACTTATTTTTTTAGTTTTGATATTTGTTTTGATGCCATGGATTTCATATTCCATGAGTTTTGTATACATTTGACAATATTTATATATCTGAATGTGTTATTTCCTTCAGCTAAAATTTGCGTTTATACTTATGTGATCGATATATGTTTGTGTATAGGATCATAGTAGTTTCTATTTCATGATGTTATTGTGTATTTGAGGTTTATTCACTAAAGGGTGCATGAAACAAGCTTTAAATCCTTAAAAATCTCTAAATTTCAAGGGTTTTTCTATTTGCCGAGTCTTGGGCGAGTCTAGGCTCCGAGTTCGAGTCCGAGTCAAAAATCGGCTTGCCGAGTCCGAGGCGAGTCCGAGTCTTGTAACTATGATATGGATGCCTAATAGTTGAGAAAAAAAATGAAGAGATTAAAGCTGGGGAGGCTCAAGAGAAAGTTTCTATTGACCACGGTTTGCAAAATGTGGGGGCTGGTGCACATGAGCAAGTGGAAGATAACGAGGATGCTATTTATAATGATCTCATTAAGGCAGGAGAGAATATGGAAAGAGATAGATATTAGAGAAAGTAGTGATTGCAAAGTTGTTATCAGATGATAGCATGGCTGCAGTCTCCAATTCTAGTTGTTCACATTCATCTGATTTTGAGCTGGCCTTTCTAGCATATGGTTATGGAGGTGATCTTCCTTGGGACACAAAGCTTGTGACAGACAGAAGAATTAAAGGGATGATAGATGAGGTCACCTGTATCAGAGATAATCTTGAAGAAACTCAAACTCATCGTGAATCCCAGAAGAGTAGAGACAGAGAGGCCAATTTGGGTGGCACATGAACCTCATAATTTTGGTATCATGCTCAATCAAATGATAAGGAGCCAAGCCCTCCTCAGAGACTTTTTTCTTATGTTGTTTCAAAACTAGTTAATCTTACTCCTGTTTTCTAGCATTGAGTAACTTGTATGGACCTTGAGGCTTCAATTATAAACTTATATCAGTACTTTCATACTTTGGTCATATGTGGTTTCAAACTTGGAAATGTCTTCATGAATGTCGGAAAGACATTTTGAAAAAAAAATTCTAAATATTATCTGTACTTATAATATTAAAAATATCAATATTTAATTGTTGGCCTAGTACTCTAAATCATACCATTAAGTTGAATATTTTCATCACACCTTAAGAAACACAAGAATGCATGTACATGGTTGCATTGGAAGTTACCAATAATCCGTAGAATTGTCATACCAGCTACATTTCCCAGTATCACATATGAATGGCAAGCAAAATATAATTACAAGCATTCTAAGAAACGGGTTACAGATTAGTATGAACCTTACCTTGACCTAGCAAACTTTTGAAGGGAGATCTAATGCTTACTACTGGAACATCATAAACACATACATATAGATGGATGTATAAAAACAACCAAGGGGAAACATCACCATCATCAAAGAGACTAGGAATAACTAGGATAAGCTGAGGCTAACTCACAAGCATATAAAATTCATCATAAACTATCATCCTAGAGTGCAACACCTTTCAATCCAGTTAAGGTGGAACCTCATGTTCTTCAGATTAATATTTAACATACAATTGCCATCCACGGAAAATTAGTCATAGAAATATAAACAACCTACTGCGATACATGTGTCCGCATAACATACATAACACAAGTATGTCTAGTAAGCATACCACAGGTATTTGGATAAACTTTAGGATCTCCCAACCAGGAACTATTTTGAGCTATCTAAGCTAAAGTCAGCTTCCAGCTCAAGAGCTTTCAGAGTCTACATGTTGTTTCAAAGCCATAAAAGCCATCAATTTCTATGATGAAATTTACTTAGCATGTGATACAAAATATAAATCACCTGCATCAAGCAAAAAAGTCCATTCTTATGATTTCTTAGATGGTAAAGAAAACATTATTTTTATCACAACAATGGACAACAGGAAAATCAAATACAGCAATTTTAAAGTTTATTTTCCTTAGAAATACAATGATTGTATTCTTTTAAAAGATCTTCTTAGTTTGTAATCTATTGTACTCAGAAGATTCTCTAGTGATGTATAAACAGTATGCTCTAAAAGTACACACTGAAAAGGAGAATTGAGATAACAATATGCATATGGCAGCCTGGAATTGTCAAAATGAAAAAGGCAATCACAATTATAATAAATTCTCATGCTAATTTTTTCTGTTCTTTTTGAATAAAATTAAAAAGCTCAATATTTTATAATTTTAGAATCTAGAAGAATGTACACGCCTTACCATCACTCTATGACCTCGGCGAGCCAAAGCTTTAGGCAGTGCACTAACAACGTCACCTAATCCACCTTAACAAAAAAGAACTAATCAGCTCTTATTAGCATTTAATGCAACTAGTTACTTACCAAAAAAAAAGTAGGTTCGGTGAGGGAGTTTTAACAATAATGAACACTGTTCTACAGGAACAAAATAATATGATAAGTGATTGGAATTCATTTGCAAGAAATTGGAGTGATCGAGTAGGAAAGAAGATCAAAAAAAATATCTAGCCCCTCATATGACCAAACAAAGCCAAGATGAAACGTATGTTGAATATTCTATAAGAAATAGCAAGAGAGAAAGAGTGGGTTTCATACTGTTCATAGCACACAAAAACAAGCAGTCAACATTAGTCAACATTAGGCAAGTAAACTAATACCTGTTTTAGACCATGGAGAACACTCTGCGCCTACCACAATAATCTTCATCAACTTTCATGTCAATAAAAAAAAAACAAAGATTAAAAATTACAATTCAAAGTATGTCAAAATTCAATCTTACAAATGGAGAAGAAATGCATAAATTAACAAAAAATTATATATGAAATGCATATATTACAAGAATAGAAGGGAGAGCATTCCTTTAATTACACAAATTAAGAAAACCATTATATACAATAACTAAAATAAACAGAAGTTAATGGTGAAAATTGAACTGTAGCATGGCCTAATAATCCCACAGAAAAAAAGTATATTTTATGAATGACATCCAAATCTTAATGAATCCGCCTCAATGTATAAACATACAAAGTGTTAAACTCAAATACTATATTGGATAAAGCATTAGAACTAAAATCCATGAAATGGTTCTCATTTCTAGGAAGTATTGCTTAACAAATAGTCACGTAAGTGTTGTGACCTTTTCACACGTCACCCCATGCCAGATGGGGACCCCCCTATTTTTGCTCCATTTTGGTCTTTTGGCTTTGGTTTTGCGTCTCTCCCTCTCTCTCTTATTTCTCTGTTCTTTTGGGGATGTTTCTGTATTTGACCTAATTGGAAATTTTGGCTAAGTCCGTAAAATTAGGGTTTTGTTCTTCAAGATAGTTTGAAGTTGAATTGAGTTGGCTAATTGACATTTGAGCTTAACACAGCAATCACAAGGCTTCCAGCAGGGTCCCATTAAATTTTCACTGTATTCCGGCAACTTGCTATTTTTAGTAAGTATTCAATTTGGGACTATTTTATCGAAATTTCGGAATTCGGTCAGCTTCGACACATTCAGAACACATCAAGCTGCTTGCACGTAAATTTTGAGCCAGATCAGACAACTTGCTATTTTTAGCAGTTCAGGCTTCAGGAGCCATTTTCAGGGGTCAAACATATGATTCTTCATTGCATGTCCGGAGATTACTTCTAGGTTTCTCGAAACCTTCGCAACGATATAACATGCAAACCGAGACGATCACTTTCAGAGTTCAGCCTTCGGAGGCTATTTTTAGGGTTTGCATGCAGAGTTCTCTAACGCATGTCCGGATATTCCTTCTGGGTTTTTCGAGAGCTCCGCAACAGTGTGACATGCAAGTAGAGAAGATCAAGTTTTGAGGACTTACTATTTTTAGCCAGTACCCGCATGCAAACCAGTTTTCTGGGTTTTTCTGGGTTTTCTAAGATCCCTTGGACAATGTGACATGCAAACTCATCCGACATCGGATTGACCACTTTCCAGGCACTTACTATTTTAGCAGGTTCACTCCAGCAGCTCCCGACACTTCAGTTTCACGAGCAGAGCAACAGGCGACAAAAATCAAGTCAAACTGAGGTCATTTGAGCCACATGCAAGTCAGATTAGGGTTTCCATCTTCAATGCCTAAAAAGTAAGGTAAAAGGCCAGAATTTCGAGAAACGAAGGTATCCCACTGCGATCAGCATCCTTCAGGCAATCTACTGGTAAAATTTGGGCATAATCCAGGCACTTACTATTTATAGTAAGTCGTCTCCAGAACAAGGCTATAAATAGCAGGTCAACACGAGGGGCAGGTGTGAACAGGTTCATCAAGTGATGAGGACCACTTGGCGAAAAATTCAAGTCAAACGGAGCAGTGGAAGTCAGAAAGTCAAGGGCTTACTATAAATAGCAGGTGGCTATAAATAGCAAGTTGGCATGTAGGACAGGCGAAAACGAGTCCACCAAGCAAAGGAGGTCACATGGTGTAAAATGCATGACAGACAGGGCTGTGGAGGTCAAAATAGCAGAGACTTACTAAAAATAGAATGTGAAGGCAGGCTAAAGAGGTCAAAATATTCTAAGTATAAAACAAAAGCTCCACCATCAGAAGACGCCCTCAACTCAAAATGGAAGCATGCTAGTGGAAATGCGCCCACATCAAGGATGATAGCCTGAAAATTTTCAAGTATGAAACAGAAGTAGCCACCCCTAAATGCGCCCTCAAGCAAGGATATCAAGCAAGAAAATATCTAAGGCATGGCAAATTCCTGGAGACCCCCCCTAAGCACCCTGTCTTGAAAAGATGGTGATAAAAATTCTAAGGGATCGAAAACTGGAAGTTGACCCTCTCAAATGCGCCCAAGGTAAGCATGAGTCTTATAAAATTTTCTAAGTCTTGAAGAATGGAAGTGCATGGGTCAAAATGCGCCCAACATGAGAAGCAAGAAGTTTGAAAAAGTTTCTAAGTTTAAAATAGAAGCTTGACCCTCCAAATGCGCCCATGAGGGAAGTGAGGATTGAAAGTATTCTAAGTCACAAAAAAAAAAAATGAAAGCTCAAAGGTGGAAATGCGCCCAGCAAAGGTGAGTAGAAGGCCAAAAATATTCTAAGGCAAAAACAAAAGCCACCCAGCTAAAATGCACCCAAAGTTGCCAAGAAATGATGAGAAAATATTCTAAGTATGAAAGTAAAAGTAGACATGCCTAAATGCGCCCACTTTAGAGAATGAAATCTCCAAAGGTGAAATGCGCCCATGAAATGAAAGGGGACACGGAAATTTGCGCCCTCAAGGTGAAACAAGATGACTTCAAATATTTTCTAAGGCAAGGAGATGAAAACTCCCTAGGCAAAATACGCCCAAACCTTGGGGAGATTGATAGATGATAGGAAAAATGCCTAAGGCATTAAAATTGAAGCTTGCCTAGCTAAATGCGCCCTCAAGGTAGAAGTTAAGTGGTTGAGACTTGAAGGAAATTTCTAAGGTGGATAAAATAAACTAGGCCTTGTGAAGTGCGCCCAAGATGGAGTTGAAGACATTTTTATTTTCTAAGGCTAGGGCAAGGACAAGGGATGCGCCTAGAAGAGGTATTAATATTAATCTTTCCAAAATGCAAGGTGATATAAGCTGGAGGAAATTCTTCGGAAAAATATGAGGAACACTAGGATTTAAAAATTGAGGCTGCAGGTGTGAAGTGCACCCGGAATCAAGATGAAACAAACCTTAGTAATTTTTATTATTTTTCAAAAATAATAAAAATTAAACTTACCCCTTCGTCTGGATACACATGGAAATTATGATTTCTCAAGGGAAATTTCTTCTGGGTATTGGATATTTCTCACTGGGAGATGATTTGAGGTTCTTCCACACCTTGCTCGTGTTGTTTCGGCAGAGATTTCGGCCTGGCACCCGTTTAACAAATTTCCTAAGGCTCTGAGGGATAAATTTTCTAAGGCATGGAAAAGGAAAGCAGAGTGGGTCAAGTGCATTCAAGCTCAAGACGAGTGGAATTTTATCTAAGTCACCGAGCTCCTAAAGGAAGGTGGATAAGGCAAGTGAATGAAATTGCTAAAGCGGGAGAATGAAAACAACAAGATGGCATGCACCCTAGCACAATGGGCCCATGATAAAAGTTTGCTAGAAAATGATGAATTTTATCAGACATCAACTAGACCTTGGAAGTCAGAACGTGGGGATAAGGTAAGTAAAATGAATTTAGATTATAAAGTGTTTCGATGCTCTTCTTTTGTTTTGCAAGATGAACGCTGAAGCCAAGGCATGAAGACTTGATGAAGCTGGACAACGTTGCAACTTTGGAAAGAAGAAACGACAGTGAAGATCTGGCTAAGACACTAAGAACGTGATGCAAAAGAGGCAAATGCGCCCAAGGCAATGGGCTAAAGAAATATGAAAGTTGCAAGGAAGAAGTGCGTCCTGGAGTCAAAGCAACGGGAGGACCAAACAGGAGGAATTCTTTGCTCATCACTTTCATATCGACCACGTACTCGCCTCTCCTAACGCAACAAAATTGGCAGACAGACAGTGGGAACACGTTTCTGGACGAGAATCTTCTAGAAGAAGATAGTGGGCATTAATTGCTCGTAGTGGTTCCTGCAGAGGAGTGGAGAATCTTTTGTGCATTCATTACCCCACTCCTCTCTGTGGCGGTTTTTAGGGCGAAAACCCTAAATAGGGCATATGTGGCTCGATCTGAGCCCTTCATTGTAATTCAATCTGAGTCGTCCGTTGGACTGGGCCAACTATAAAAGGGGCATCCCCCCTCATTTGTAATGAAGTAGACATTAGATTGAGAATAGAGAGGATAGAAGTTAGAATAGATAGAGAGATAGCTTAGAAGATAGCTTAGTTTGGAAAGGAAAGAAAACTTTCCCTTTGAAAGTTTTGTAAGAGGTTGTTGTGGAAAACTCTCATAATACAAAGGTTTATCATTGCATGGTGGTTCTATCTTTTGTTATGAATAGCTAGCAAGGCCTTTTCGTCTTTCCAATTCAAATTGATGGAGTAGAGTAGACTTTATTTTATGCAAGTAGTTGTTAATTGTGGAGTGTGGCGTCGTGGTTTGAGCATATCTTCTTTCATCCATACCACTAGCGGGCTTGCTGATGGTAAGTTCGCCTTGTGTGGTCAACTGGAATATTAGTACCTAACTTCGGTTGTGATTCGTGTGTTCATTTGCATCGTTGTGACGGAGTGCACATGTTGAATCACAATTTGAACATCTTATTCATCCTTTGAAGATTGCATCAGCTTTGTTAGAGTTGTCCGAAGGGAGACGAAGCGAAGTCTGGTTTGAAGATTGTTTAAGTCGATCCTCGTCCTCCACCCTTTAGGAGTAGATGGTAGCATCCCTAATCCTTATATCCTTTTACATTCAGCATTATCCGGTTAGTTTAAGAACCCGAGCTTCATCGACAAATTCCCGAAATTTGAAAATCCTTTCTTCTGAATGAGCAACTCATGTAAGTCCCCTTGGAATACCCAGCATATTCACATTAGCCAACTGAGTCTATTCGCAATAAAAGGAACCTTGGAGTTGAACGCATGAACTTTCACGCAATCTTAGCATGCGGAATACTTTGATCAAGAGGGAATAGAGTGACCGTTGGACATTTTATTCTGTGTTGGTGTTGTCATAAAAAACACGTCAATAGTAAGCCTTCGAGATTTCCAGAAGATCAGCATTGCAAATACTTTTCAAAGTACTTTTCTATGTTCCAGTGTGTTAACAGATTACATCAGAGTAGCACAACAAAAATTTAAAAACTTGTGAATACTTTTTAGTTATTTTAGCATCAAAGATTGCAGGAACTATGATTTTGATGAGATTAACTCCCATATATTGTGAAAGGGTTATGAAATATGAACCCACACAGAGTTCCACCAGTTATAAATTTAATGCTGTCAGCTATGTGATCAGTTGCTTACGTGACGTGACTATAACCGCTACCAATTGGTGAGGATAACTTGAAAGCACTAGAAATCAACATCATATTAGGTTATGCTACCCAGAGTGATGTAAAAATAATGAGATTGCCTTTTTCAGTTTGCTATAAAATTAAACAATAGAGACCACTTGAAAGAATCCAGATAGAGTTTTTTTCAATGATAGTGCACTATCATAGACTCGCATAGTTCATTATGTTCACAACATGGATCTTGTACTAAAGCAAGCATATTTGGTGTATTGTTAAGTCAGGATCATGCTTGCTTTAAAAAACTATTCACTAAGAAATAAAACATAATAAATAACTTCTCAATTTCCATAGGAATAAGGGGCAGTGAGCACCTGGTATTTCCAAATACAATATTTTATTCAGCAATAATTCTCCATTTTAAGGTCTTCTTGTTCTTATGCTGATGTGATTCACATTGCGATACAAGAAAGTCAATTTTTCCTATATTTTTGTTTGTAAAAAGGCTACTTGCTTTAAAAACACTATTTCCAGGAGAAAAAATACATCCATGATGCCTGGCTAAAAAGAAAGTCGAATATTCAAGTGGTATCTGAAGAGGAAAAGAACTCAAAGCACCTGGTTAGTTGTCATGTCCCCTCGCATAGCCCAACTAAACCAATGATCATACCGTTTACATATCAAAGCTGATCAATACCCCATGGAGGAAGACATCGCATTTATTAAAGATCATGATCAAATGCATTAAAGAGGAATAGAAAGAATCAATAGTATAAAAGACAATATTAAGAAAGGACGATGGGATGCCTCCATCGAAAGGAGATGGCCAAAATAAAAGGACGTAACCATCCACACACATAGATATAGAGATCCATTCATGGAGGATAACAATCGATAAGGAGCAAAAAGGGAGATATATATCCACAAAAGGAGATGCTGGGATAGTAATGTCATTCATAACAGGTGTATTTCTGCTACTTAACATATAAGTCGATCTGTTATATATGCTTTGATTAATGATTCTTCATAGCAGTGATCTGATACATATGCATTGATTAATTATTCTTTATTGCAATGATCTAATACATTTGATTGATTTATTATTCTTCATATCAGCGAACTGAGTACATGTGCCATTGATTGCTTATTGTTCAGAGCATCAGATTATATATATGCATTGATTAGTCATTCTTTATCGCATCGATCTGGATTTATATGCACTGATTAAGGATTCTTCACAGCAACAATCTGAACTCATATGCATTGATTAAGTGTTCTCATAAGCATCGACTAACGGTTACTTCAGGCATCAATATGATTCTCTATGCATTATTATCTATCACTTTAGGCATGAATCTATATATGCTGTTCTTTATGCATGATTAGGAAGCCGTAAGATTTATAGCTACTTTTGCATATTAATGTCAATAAATAAGAATAGATCCGATTGTTTGAATCTGTTTGAAAACTCGCTTGGGGGAAAAGGTTTGAGAAGGTGGTGCATGCCTAGAGATCCCACTCAAGATCCACCCAATCCTAAGGAGAGGATGGGCCATGGAGGGGTGGAAGTTCCAAGACCGCTTGTGAGCTCCACCCATTCCTACAAGTGGGCAAAGTGTCTTCCGAGGTTGTGACATGGATGGGAAAGCAGGTACATGTCACCAAGGGGGAGAGCTGTGGTATACAACCTCTTAGGCTTGGCATATGGCTTCGGGCAGACCCACCATGTTACTCCTCCTAGTTCACAATAGGTTGCATTACTGATAATCTATAAATGTGTTGCCATGGGTTAATGCTAACAAATGTATATATGCATGTTTGGGAATGTTGTTCATGGGTTGGATGCAGGTTTGCAATTCCGGATTACATCATCAAGGAGCTATTCATTTGACAAGGTGAAAACCTTAACCCTAGTTTGTGGAAATTGTGACCCATAGGCGAATTCTAGGGCAAATTAGGACAGTGGACATTACATTTGATATTGAAAAGAATTGATCCCTATGCTTCATTCAACTTTTAAAAAAAGTGTCAATGGTTGACATACATAAATGATTTTGTGTGATGTGAAGTGAAATCTTTAAGACATTATTAAAAATTAAAAAGTGTAATGTTATTGATCATGACTGTTGCTTTTATATTTGTCTAGATGTGAGCAATGGCATGCTGAATTATGTTGAAATCTACTTTGAGGCATGCATATGTTGAATGAGGTATTGCAAACCTTCCAAAAGGTGTTGTAAGCCTGTTGAAGATTGTTTCAAACCTTTCCAAATCTGATGGGGTGTTAAAATTGCTAATGCTTTTTATTTAGATGTGAGAAAGGCATTCAAAGTGGCACTGAAATCTGTTGCATTGGCATTCAAAACCTATTGGATGTTCAAACTTGCTCGAGTGTGCCTCAAAAAGAGTTTGCTCTTGTATGGACCCCACAGAATTTATTGTTTGCTGCTATTTGGAGGCATGGCGTTGAGAGAATGAAGATTATATGCTGGAGATTGCTTTGTTGGAAAAAGCATGAAAAAGATTAGAAAAGGCACAAGATAAATATTTAAAAGTTTACTAGTTTTCTTATTAGTTTCTTATCTATTATTTTCTTTTATAACTTTATCAGTTTTTGATCTCACCCATTATAAGGTATTTTTCTTGTTTCCATCATATTTTCTTGTTTCCATCATCTTCATATGAAGTCTACTCTACTCTAATTTGGATGTTGTATCAAAATATACAGCACAAATAGGGTCCTTTATAACATTTGTTAGCACAAGTATTCATAGGCTCCAAATCCATTTTATTTTATTTTATTACTTTGAGTTGTACCTTCATTAATTTCATGATCTTTGATTTAGTCCAATGACTCTACCAGAACATCAAAATCAATCAAATTTATAACTTCTAACCTTTGAGGATAAATTGTTAACTACAAACCATGTACTTTGTCCAATGCACATGAACTATTCAACTTTTCACAATCATATTCCTAAGTTTCCTCAACATTTAATAGTTGCTTCTTATCATCTTGTAATCCTTGTTTCTCTTTATTACTCTCCATAGCTTCAATAAAATTGCAACTCAACAAAAAATACTTCATAGTCCTCCATTTGCCAATGAAATAGGCCAAGTCTAACAAAACAACTTGCACAATAGAAGAATATAATAGAAAATATGCTACAAATACTTGATAATAATATGTCATTTTGAGGGGGCAACCTCCTAATCCACTTCGAGGGGTGTTGGCATAATAACTAACACCTCTAGAGTATGAGTTAGTATGGACAACTATGCACACTACGTAATGAGTGCTCTCCAAATTAGGAGGGGAAGCTCCCTCTTTTGCTGATATGCGTGAAAAAGTAAAGTATTCTAAATCCTATCTTTTTGATCTCAGCTGGAAGAGGCACAAGGTTAAGAAAACCTAGAACGTTGCAGCTAAGGATTTTTTGGTTTCGCAGATCATTAACTACAACTAAACTAACTACTTTAAATCTATCCAGTTTCCTCAAAAAAACAGAGCATGAGAAAATGGAGCAGGAATGTGATTACACGATAAACTTCAGGTGCAAACTCACAACGTGAGGGCAAGATGGCACAACTATTTGCTTGGCTAGGAAGAAGTTTATTAAAACAAACAAACATACGATAAACCGAGTACAACTTCACAACATGAGGGCAAGGTGGCACAACTATTTGCTTGGCTGAATAAGTTTATTGACACACACATCACACGATAAGCTTAAGGTACAGATTCTCAACGTGAAGGCAAGGCGACAACTATTTTCTCAATCTGAATAGGCTTATTGGACACAAAACATAAGGTAAGCAACTAGGACAGTGTATTGCATAGACGAAACACGCATACAACAACAATCAAACCAGCAACCCCATTTAACTAAGATGAGCATTCACCATAATAACTGCATGAAACCCAAGTGGCATAACAATTCATCATCATAACCAATACTCACGAACAAATACAGAATAACAATATTACAGGCAAGGTAGGCTCAGCATATATTGCTATCACGTGCAAAAGTTCTATTTACAAGGGTGAACCAATCTTGAGAATAGGCATGTTGTCGACAGCGCAGCAATTCTCTATCACAAGCAAAATTTATTTACAAATGAGCTAAAAGCTCTTATTTATAGACATCAAAGGTGTAGGCAACCCTAAAATCACCTTGAGTCAACTACAGTCTTGCAATGCATGCAAGATCTTATTGCTAAACCCTAATAAAGGAAACTATACAGTTAACTGGAAAGCTACCATCAGTTAACCGATACAAACAATGCTAACTGGACAATGTGCAACATGCACGTCCTTATTGAAAGAAAAGCTAACTGATAACTAACATCAGTCAACTAACACTAACTAAGAGTCCATCCTCCTGCGAAGATATCTCCAAGAATGAGATAGGTGTGAATGAGATCAACAATGAGAACTCAAGAAATGACGTTGAGTTAATTGTTGCTTCTGACTCATCCTTGTAAACAACTGTAGGATCCAACTGGACGTCTACTCCAAGCCCTCTCTATTTATTATCTCATCCAGAAATTTATCGATTGTATCATCATGTGGCACTCTGACGCTATCCACAATGATCAACTGTCTGTCTAACTCCTTATCTCCATCCTAGATTTCCCTCTGACTATTTCTAACCTCTGTGGTCACCTTCTTGAAACTGATATTCAACATTGAGAATTCCTCCAACTTGGACGCCTCTGGGTCTCCACCTAGGTTACCACGAACTAGCTCTTCGAACTCAGCCTGAGCTGCCTCCAACTCGGCGTATGTACCATCCTCACGTCGATAATGACATGGGATCTGGGTGATGTATTCGTTGATAAATCGAAGAGATGTAGCAACTTTCTCCTGAATCACGCCCATCTTAGCAGAAACTATGTCATACATTTCCACTCTGCAAAGATACAACTCTCTCCAAGTGAAAACCTTCCTTTTATCTTTTGTTGCTTCAATGGCGTCATAGGCAACTACAAGCTGTGATATAAGAATCAGATCTTTCGGCTTACACTCGGCTATGAAGATCTCGAGCTCCTGAATCCTCTGGCGAAGACTATGTGCGTCAACCCTCAATTGATACAGCTCTATAAGGAGGTGTCGACCAGCAATGATAAAGTCCTCAATCCAGGTATCTAAAAGCTTTCCTCGATTAATCAAGTAGCGAATCCTCTGCTAATCAACGGTGGTCTCTCGAAGCTACAAGAGTAAAGGCGCTTGTCCCTCGTTTCCATGAAGCAAACTCAAGATGTACATGCGGATTTGCCTGACTTCAGCCTTGAGTGTTGCCTTATCTTCACCATCCTTCATGACACGTTCCTCCAGATTACTCGCGACAACCCTGAAAAGGCTCACGTCGGTGTGTCGAGTACTCTTACCTAGATTTGCCTTGACGAAGGTAAAGTCACCAACATCAACTTCATCTAGGTTCTTGCCTTCTGGAGGTGTAGCAACCTCTATGATGATTTCGGCTTCAAGATTCTTCTCAATGTTGACCTGCTTTCTGGCCCTCTTATTCAACCTGTTCTGATAAGGTTCACCGAACTCAGACAAGTCAATTTCATATGAAGGCTTACGCCTCTCTCTTCCCAATGATCTCTTGAGCCAAGATGAATAAGCAATGCTATCCTCTCGAGGCGAAGCTTCTTCTACTATGTCAGCCACTGGCGAATCCACTGGTATGAAGGTCTCATGTACTGGAGACGACTGCGGTGAGAAAGGTGGACCTGGAGATAACGAATCAGCCTCAGCCTCAATCACCGATTCTGCTGGAACTACTGGCTCTACCGGAACTACTGGCTCTCTCTCTACCTATTTCCTCTTAGCGATGCTCTTCCCTTTTGACACCCCAATCTTAACCCCTTCAGGCAGCTTCAAGATAACCTTAACTCGAGGCTTCGCCCTAGAAGTAGAAGGCAAAGAAGAAATCACTGTTGACGGCTCTGCAACTGGAATCACCCTTCGCTTCCGCTTGCTCTCAAGGAAGTACATGCTCGTTTTAATAACTGACCTGGACAAGTCCTTTACTGAAGTATTCACTGGGACATACCAATCAGGTTGGCAAAGTGGCTGGCGAGCGACTTGGTCTTTAATGAATGAATTGAGAAGTATCTCGCCATCATCATCAGACAAACCCTCCACATCCTCTGACAAGAAATCAGCAATTTGTGGGAGAGTAAGCCTACAATAATGACGCCGACGTACCTCAAAGTCATCCTCACAGTTGACCCAAAAGTCCTCAAGCGCTGCCGAATGTGAAATGTTTCGCTCCAACCTTGCTGAATAATGACCCAACGGATCATAGGTACGCCTCTGAGGAAAACACTCGAGCCGGAGTTTCTCTAACTCGTTCGCCATTAGCTTGCAATCAGCAACTGTTTTGCCGTTGTAAATACCTAATCCGAAAAGAAAAGTGAAAGCCGGCTTATGTCGATTGCGAAGGAAAGTGTGAACCTCGTGTGCCTGTCTCATAAACTCCATGAAAAGAACTTTGTCCGACGAGTACCTCGGTAGCATCAGAGGCTCTCCTGTGTATCCATACACCCGGATATATGTGAAAGTAGGGAATTGGATGAACCAATCCGCCCAACTCTCCATCGCTGATTTAGCCTCTGAGGAAATTCTAACATGCATCTCATTGTCTAAATCTCTGATTGTCCTCATAAGAAAGTGATCATTCACTCCTCTAAAGTCCTGTTCAGCTTTCGAAAACTCCAACTGAGAGTAGTATTTGTGCACTCGTTGAATGCCCAAAACTCCATTGGTCTTCAATAGTCTAAAGCTGCCTTGGAATGCAACCAAGTAAACTAGAAAAGTCACCATGTGGAATTCGTGCATCTTAAGTAACTCTGTAATCTGCTGGTGAAGACACTCACTAATAAACATTGCCCAGTCAAAGGTTTCTTTCTTATCAATAACTCGAGAGATGAGGTAGAACATCCATGGTCGGAAAGCGCTTGCATCTTCTTGACCTGCTAACCGGTTGAGTAAAGTTATTAAAATGGCGATCTCATCCTTGAACTCACCACGCCCAATTTTCTTTGACATTTTGGTTTTCTGAGCTTTTAACCATCGCTGAGCTACTTTCTTCTGCGATCTATCTTTGTCCTCCTCCCATATTTTGTCACAATCTGGAATGGATACTGCAAAATGATTTGAGCGTGGAGGAATAGAAAAGCATTTTTCTACATCCCTCGGTTTAAGGCTACAAACGACCCTTCCATCAGTCGACCTGATTTGTCTAGTAAACGAGTCATAATGCTTGATACAAGAAAGTACAAACTCGAGGTCAAAGACTAAGATGGGAATGGAGGCCACTGCAAGTATCCCTGAATGCTCAAGGTTTCTGATTGTAGTACTGTTGGTACCCTCCAATGTATTCAGATTGATGATGGGATAAACATGACCCAAGTCATATTAGTAGTTTTCAGAAAATTATGAAGAAAGACCTGTTTGGCCTTATAATCTATGGGATTATACTGCATTCTGAAAAACTAGATTATTGACTGTAAAGTCGGGTATGTTCGGGCAACTTTGGAAAAGGCTGAAAAAACTCAGGTATAGGCTAAAAATAGCAAATGGAAGTGAATTTTTCGGGAAAATTCTGAGATATGGGTTTCGTGCAAAATCATTCTAATACAAATTAGATCGTCAGAATTGCAGAAAAATGTGATTTAGGCTTGCATGCAAAAGGTTTTCGGTTGAGATTTGAACTGGCAGTTAGGGGCATTGGGGGCAATTTTTCCTGTGAATATCTAGAACATGGGTTTTGTGTAGAATTGAATTCTAAGAGAACCCAGATTGACAGATTTGCGAAAAACCGTGATTTAGGCCCACATGCATAGAAAATTCTGAAAAAAAGCATAATGCTCTACAATAGAGACAGCGGGGTAATTTTCACAAAATAATCTGAGACATGGGTATTGTCGTTGATGCTAAAATAATCGAACCCAGATGATGCTTTTCTGCAGATTTTTCCGTTTTCTTTAACATGCGGAGAAAATCTAAGACGAGAATACAGGAAATAAGACAGAAGAATAGAAGTTTATGTTTTGTTTGTTTTAATCTTCTTCTGTAGAAATTCGCCTATGCTTGAAGTAAATTTGATGAAACCTGCATGCAAATGGAAAACAAAGTCTGAAATATTCTTCACCCGAACATTTTGAATCTGTAGCTATGAAGAACACTGAAATCTGACAACTGTAGCACCTTCAGATCATTTTTTATGCTCAAGAAAAGACGTTTTTCATCAGCTCACAATGAGAAATAATGGACGTCATAGGTAAAATATATAAAATAATTAACTTCAAAGGCGTATTAAATGCATGCCATGTCTTGGAAAATGCGCTTAGACTTCAACTAGACCTTCAAAACTCACGCATGGCCTATAATTGGCTTCAAAATTAGTTAACTAAATAAAGAATAAACCCTAATTAGGGCACCACCTTGAAAAGCTCAATTAACTGTTGCATGCAAACTGATTTCAGCCAGTTACAGACTAAAAATAGATTCTAGAAGAACTCGACTTGGAAAGAGCTAACTGAAGATTTATTTTCAGTTAACTGTTTCACCTTTCATGCGCACTTCTATTCTTGAGTTCAAAAGTCAACCTTTGACTTCAGGCATCCTTTCCAAACTAGACATTTTTCTGAAAATTTGAATTTAAAACCTCACCGGAGCTCACGTTTGACAACTGATTCTAGTTGACTGTCATGTCGGATCAACTAGCTGACAATTTTGTTGAAGAGCAGGATCAAATTTGACAAAAAGACTCCTTGAGGTGACAACCCATAATTCATCTATCTGAGGCCTCAAAATGATGGGCGCCCCTGGCCTCCAGGGGCACTTTTTGACCTCAGAACTTGAAAAATTTTAGGCATTTTCCATCATTTTCACTATGAATTTGACCTCACTTCACTTTACGTTTCCCGATGTCCGGCAAAACTTCAGAGTTAGCTGACTGGCTCACTGCGGAGCAGATTGAATTCTGAGCAAGGGTTCTTGGAGAGCACTTCTCGTAAAAACATTGTGTGACAGCTTTAAAACATGGGCGCCCCTGGCCTCCAGGGGTGCTTTTTCCTCCCAAACTTAGCCATTTTCACAACTAGCTAAAATCCACTAATCTTCTGGCTGCAGGCTGCTAAGACATCCTCTGACCCGACTGAGACAAGCAACGGAAAGCTAGAGTTGACACGGACAAGACGAGCACTTGAAATCATCAAACAGACTGAATTCAAGGCACCAAAACCTTGGGCGCCCCTGGCCTCCAAGGGCACTTTTTGACCTCAGACTTAGTCATTTTCAATTGCCCTCGTTTTGCGTTCAATCTCCAGTTTTAAGTGATATACTGATCTGTTGGACTGGCTGACTAGCTCATTGCGAAGCTAACAGGATTTCAAAGAAGACATCTTGGAAGAGAGAAGTCACAAAAATTTGATCTAGGCCTCCAGAATGAAGGGCGCCCCTAGCTTAGAGTTGCGCTTTCTATTCCAGAGTTAGCCATTTTTACAGCATCTTCACCTCGTCGAAAAACCCCTCCAAGACGAATTAACTTTTCGGACAAAACTCACCATAGAAACATCACCAAAGCATTTTGAGCTTAGCTTTCGACACCTGGCACCTGACCATCTACCATTGATGAGCTCAGAAAACCTGACTTCTCACTTGAAAAAAATTAAAACTACCCACCAGGCTTAAACTGAGTTTTAACTGAATCCGACTTCACCATTGTGATCATGAAGCAAAATAAGCCAATCAAAACAAATTTCAGCCAATTCTGACAAGTTTCAATTTTTAGGGTTTTTGACCTAAAAACAGGGGTCCAAAACCCTAATTTTCAAATTTTTCAAATTTTGCCAATATCTCCGTGGCATCACACTGATTCAAATCCCTTTCTTGATTTTCCCAAAAACTATGTTTTGACATCATTTTAATAAGGTTTAGAACATTTAATACAAAATGCCTTAATGAAGCAAAAAATTTGGTTTGGGTACAACAAGGGGAATACCTCCAATAGTCTTCAATAAGCACACAATACTCACTATAATGATAATAACTAACTTGTACCTCCTATATAGACCATACTTATGCCTTGGTTGCCACCCATGTTGATTTAAATACATTATAAAATTGTATTAATGATTAGATAACTTAATTAAGAGTTAAGGTAGCCACAAGCCAAATACTCATGACCTTATGCACCTATAGGATTGAGGGTGTAGCATGCCCCCCCCCTTCACACAAGCATTGTCCTCAACACTAATCAATTGCAGACGCTTCTATATAATATCTTGAAAATAAATAAAGAAGACAAATGACACAATTATACAAATTGTTGTGACCTAAACAATGACATAAAATATTTTCCCAAATGCACAAAATGGCCAAGTTTTGCCAATCAAGTATCCCTCCCTTTGTTCAAATGAACAAGTTACACATATATAGAAACCCTAGAAAGAAGAAGAAAAAGAAAAACCAGACGATTCCCCAGAAAAGGAGAAAACTGAAATAAATAAATCTCCATGATCTCCATGAACTCCTACATGATTAATACCTATCCTGGGACCTGATTAATGCCAACACTACTAGAAGAAGTGAAACTACTCACTTAAATGCAACAAAACGCCCCATTGGAGAAGGTAGAGAAGTGGAAATAGATGTTAAAACTATCCCATTAAGCTGCTCATAACTGTTTTTATTTGCATGTGAAATCTCCAAGCTTTCATGTTTATGTGGCTGCCACATTATCCTTCTATTGTTTCCTTCCTTTCCTTCCCACACATAATTTCCTTTTTGAGTTTCTAATGCAATATTTAGGTCAAATGATGCACGGGAGCTTTTTACTCACTTTACATTTGGGGTAAAATAAGTGGGAACTCTTACTGGTAGTTCACTTTAGAATATTAGGGCACAATGAAATATGGGAGTTTTGTTTTCAAACAGGAGCCTCATTTTATTTTATAATAATATTTAAATATGAAAAAATCCATATCAAACATTCTCCTTCAATATTTTACTATCTAAAATATTAGATTCCCCTTAAATGTGGGCACCACTCTGATATAGGCTTCACGGGAAGGTATTTCCATGGCTTGAGCTTTGGTTTCCTATGAGATTATTATTTTATTCATGAGCTCTCTTCTCCATCACTTAATAAAGATAATATTAAACTTCCATAAAGTTCACTTTGTGATATCAACATGAGCTTGTTTATTATTGGATTTCCTTCAAATAAAAATTATGATTTTATGATTCCACGAGAATAATTTTACTTTACCTTTAAAAAATCATTTTACTCCAATCAAACCCCACCATCATTTATACTGGGTTCATCGATACAAAGTCTAAGCTGGGTCATGGGCTGGCGAGACTAACATTTTTGTTGACCCACACCAATGGTGCAATGTTATTTCTGATGCATCTCTGCCATCTTTTTCCCTTTTGCCAACCATTAGATTTAAGCCCAACATGGGAGATCTAGCAGTTCCAAAGAATGGTGGCAGGAATGTTCAAAATTTTAAAATAATATCTATTTTTTATCTCAAATGTCCATCACCACATTTGCCTACTCATTGAGAACTGGAGGTGGAGATCATAAGACTGATCTTGAAAGTGCAATGACTTTATTTGCTTGCACAATGATCAAAACTGCTTCGCAATGTCATATATTTATGTTATCTATCTCCAATTTGGATTTCCTATTGCATTGGTCTGACTAGTGAGAGCCCAGTTACTTATGGAGGTGCCATATTCCCTTGTAAGGCCTCAAACCACATTCTCCTATGCCATTTTTGTTATTGATGCACATTGTTCTCAATGCTACGCATTGCTTCATCTATTTTGTGCACGGTATAAAATCACCATGAAGAGTTGCATGGTTAAAATGGACAGCACATTGTTCCCATTGCCTGTGCCATATTCCCTATGGCTGCACATTGTTCTCCATGCTAGATCAATACTCTTATTAGCCATGCCACATCGTCTTGCACAGGAAAATAAATGCTACTGCATTGGTGCTTGCTGTGTTCATAGCTAGCTGCAACATTGTTTACCCTGTAGTCATGTTGGTACTTCACTACCTATGCTCAATAAAATGCTGCTGAGACAGAATACTGCATCAACATTTGATCTATTCCCTGTGCAAAGCTCAAAAGTGCTCCACCATGTTTTTCCATTACCCACACAATTATCCAAGATGGTGCACTATACTCCATTGTATTATGTATGCACAATGCATTTCTATGCCTGCACAATGCTATCATTCATGATATTGCACAACATCCTATAATTTTGACTTTCATTATATGTGCCCTCATTTGTTTTATAGCTGCATTATATATATTATTCAAATGCTAGCTATGCAAAGACAATCAACTTGCACCAGTTTTTATGATTTCAAAGGGGCCCACCATTGACAAGTCACCCAGCATGAATCAGCAGCTGTCATGTCCCCTTCTGAGTGACATCTCTCGGAGTACAGGATTGGCCTATCACATGACCCTCGTAGGCCGATAGACTGGATAGAGGGTCACTTCGGAGCTTGGCTCAGCTTCAGTTGGCAGAGTTTGATCAGTAGGCTTTCGTTTGGGCTCGATCGGAGACTCCTTGCAGGGTTGCTATTTTTAGCAGTTCCTGGCAGTCAGCGTGGGACCCCTGCTATTTTTAGCAGTATGGCTTTGGCAGCGTTCAGAATCACTTCAGTGTTCGTCAGCTTTAGACAGAACAGTCATCGGATGAGTAACGAGAGAAATATTAATATTTAATTGTATTAATTAAATATTAATTTTTTAATGATTATAATATAAAGTTATAATATTAAATTATAACTTAAGTGATTCTTCTTGAGGGGTGCGCCATCATCAGAAGGGGCCAAAATTGATCATTAAATTATAATAAAATATGTTGGCTGAGACTATGGAAGAATTAAAAGAATTAAAAGTGAATATTTTATTAAAACCCTATTATTGGGGAAATCGCACTTTTGAGCATTATAGTGCATTTGCCTTGGGTTTTGGGGGGATTATGAGATTATTGAATTTTGAGAACTGATCAACTTTGATCTGAGCAAGAGACTTTAGGGTTTCAAGTTTGAATTCCTTGGGGAACAAGCCATCTCCACTGGAAGCAATTCAAAGGGTGTGAAATAACACTTGATTTATTGCAGCAGAGGTTTCTTCATCCAGGAGGAATCACAGAGCATCAGAGGTTATTTATTTACAGAGCTTCAGCATCTTAATTCATTCAGGAGACCTTCTATTCATCAAGGCGCCCATATTTCAGAGATATGGAGAGCTACAAAGAAGGCCGTACAAATTCATTAATTGTTGATTCAGTACAGCAGGCCGTACTACTGTACCAGGGCCGTACCATCCAGCTTGAAGCGTATTTATTAAGGAGAGCAAATCGCATTATATTTTTGATCTCTGCCTTCAGCAGTTGAGGCGCCTACTTATCTGGAGTCATCTACAATCACCAGACAGAGGAGGAAGGGCATACTTGTTGCAGCCGTACCATTTTCATCAGAATATTTATTGCTGTATCAAAAATCAGGTTTTCAATAATCATTGCCCTTTTACTTTGCATGTTATCAGATCTTCATTGTAATAGTTGCAGATGAATAATATATGATCCAGACTCAGTATTTGTATTAGGGTTTGATATTTACAGAGCTAGATAATTTTTGTTGAATTTATTTCTTATTTTCAAGCAAAATCGCATTCTTCTTTATTTATGCAAAAACCCAAAAAAATCACAAAACATCAAAAAACCTTCAAAACGTCACAAAATAGTCAGAGACAGAAAAAAAGGGAAACTAGGGTTTCTACAGCAGCACATAGTTTTGCTGACAGGTTTGAGAGGCCTTTGAGGAGATGTGTGAACTGTCAGATGGTTATCTTGCATGGAAGATCAACTGATTTCCACTCGTCTATGCTGACATGATCTTTGACACTTTGTGCACTTGCGCTGGCCATTGATCCTTTTGAGATGGAAGGTACAGACCGATTTGGAGATTTGAAAAGAAGCTGAAGCTGCACAGTTATTTGAGCCACGTCATATGTTGCATATCTTCTAATTGACCTGCATTTACTTGTGCAATGCCTAAACGTAATTCGCCATATATATTGTGCCATCACTACTTTGACTCCCAGCACCATTTATATACTAGAATGTTATCCAGTGGCCATAAAAGCTGTGTAATCTGTTGGACAATTATTGATCAGTAACTTGGAAGCATGCTTTCATGCCCAGGTGATCATTGAAACATTGCCATTTCACATGTTGACATTGCTTGTGTTGATCTGTGTGTACAGCTATGCACAATGGAAGCCAAAGTTTTGAATTGGAGTGCATAAAAAATGCACAGCAGTACGTACCAAAATACTCTGTTTACATTGTAATAAGTAGTTTTATTATTTGGCAGTAAACATGGTTCTCTTACCAAAATATATTATAGAAAAAGTTTGATATTCCTACAAGCATCTAGGTAAAATCAATAAATTGAACTCAAAACTCAGTGACTACTTGTTTGCTATTATTCATTTGAATTGCTGTCAATAGTAATTCTAGCATCCTTGAATATTAGATATGTATTTGACTATTCCAAATTCCAATCCCGTAATGTCCTCCTCTCAGCAGTGATCCTGGTAATGACAGTTAGCCTATTTCTGAGACCCGTAGGCTACTCGGATGTGGTAATTAGGGTTTCTTATTCTGGTGGAGGTTGTTTAGCTTTTTCATAAGATTGCCCTTGGAATTCCGAAGTTCTGTTTGTGGATTCTTTCTGGGTTTTCTAAGAGCTTCGCAACGGTATAGCTGGCATGTTGTTCTGAGCAACTTCTTGAATTTACTATTTTTAGTAAATTCTATTTCTGGCAGTGACCCTGTTGGCATCAGTACTCTTGGCTTTCCTCTTCAAGCAATTCAGTTGGCAGAATTCGATTTGGCTTTGGGATGCTTTTCCAGGAGAGATAAGTTATTTTAATAATGTTATATTTTAATATTATGTCCCTTGGCCTAGTCTAATGACTTTTAAGTTGTTTTAAAAGGAGGTCTTCATGGGTGGACGCCTCATCAAGAGGTTAAGTGAAATATTTCCAAAAATGATAATGTGAACTAAGGAGAAAAAAAAGGATGCCAACTTGAGGGAGGTGAATTGTTTTAAAATAATGAAATATTTCATTGAAAGAAATGGGACGCCAACTTAGTGAGAAGGTGAGTCAACTTGGAAATTCAAAATATGTTGACTCCTTGGTTTTGGCATACCTTCTAGAAGCTTCTAGGGTGCTCCTCACAAGTTATAAAAGGAGTTTCTTCTCTTCATGTTTTTCATCTTGAGTTTATTGCAAAGTTATGCTGCCGGAATGGTGACTGAGTGTTTTGGGGAAGGCATACCCCCTAGCTTGGCTTGGCTTCTTGCTTGAAAGATAGCAACTAGTTAAGATAGGATTGTCCATGATCTTTGAGTTGAGTTTTGAGCATATTGTAGTTGATGTTTTTGCATTTTACCAGTTTTACAGAGTTGTTGATTCTGCTCAGCTGATTGTAGTTTTTAATCACATCTTGCAAAATAAAAATAGTATTGTTCTGGGTGTTGTGCCTATTGGTTTCCTTGCTTGGGGCGACCCTTCATGTCAAATCTCAGAATTTATTGACAAGTGTGGAATTTTAAAAGGCAAAATCGCCCTTCCTAGAGGGTCGCACGTTTCTGTAAGTGCTTTGGTTTCCGTGCAAAATTAATAAGGGTTGTTTGGGTTGGTTTTTGTGTCTTGTCTTGGTCGCCATCCATGTTAGAGTAGTATGCATCTTATCTCATGTCAATTGGTTGGGTTTTGAGTAAGTTAGCAGCATTTTAGTGATTTTTTGTGTTGTTGATTATGTACTTTCAGCGTAGGTCTGTCAAAATCAGATTGTTTAAATCGGGCTTTTGAGTTGAGGTTTGAGTTTGAGAGGTCAAGATAGGTATAAGAGAGTCCCTCTATTTTATTGCAGCACCAAATACTTTGATCTTACTCTCTTGACAGGCAATTTTATAATATTGTAAGATGAACAGTAGTACTGTCAGCATTCTTATCTGTTTTGCCATTTCCCACGATTGTGGAAGAGACTGGCCTCATTTCAGTCTGTAGTTCCAAGTTTTAATTCTTGCATCACTCGTTGAACAAGTGGAAGAGGCCGGCTTGCCGCCTATTTATTTAATGAAATGCATTACCTCATCATACTGCTGATCGGTTGAGCCGTCAACATGCTCCCGCTGAATAAGTGGTCGAGTTGCATCTTTAAATTCAGTAATGTACTTTCCATTTTGGTCCTCCCGTTGAATAAATGGTAGAGTTGATTGTATCTCCTTTCTATTACTTTCCAGCAGTTTCAGTTATGCTAACGATCCCCTTTTGAGTATGCTCTCAACCTTGCCCGCATTGGGATCTAGGTTGATCAAAGGAAAGAGTTCCCTTCAGTTGGATTAAGATTTCATTAACGTTAACGGGTGAATTTAGTTGTGAAAATTTGGAAAAAATTGCCCGGTATATTTCAGTGGTATCAGAGCCATGATTTTGCCAACCTGTGTTCAGCAAAGTTCACTTACCGATGAGTGACAGAGCCCACAAATACTACACCAGAAGTCAGGCGGGAAATCTGCAATATCGGTTTTCGTCTACACCAAAGGAAGATACTTTCTCTGAGGCACTCAGAGAAATAGGGAAAGTAGTTGACAGGGGTAAAGCAGTTGAAGAGATGGCAGATAGTCACAAGCAGGCCACAGATGAGAGAGATGACAGAATAGAGAAGTTTGATGGGATGATTGACACGATGTCCCACTTACTTGCAAGAATGGATCAGTAGGCTGCAAATAATCAACCCCATAACCAAAACAACACTAATGGTGAAAATAGTGGAGTTAATGGGAACAATGGCAGTGGGAGAGACAAAACCATTGGCCAACATAAAGCCACGTCTAGAGGATCAGCCTCTAGGCCACTTTTTCCTACATTCACGCAAAGAGAAGAACCACAAGTTGAAACTGCAACAAATTTTGCAGATGATGCCAGACAGGCTTACTTGGAGTATGCCTCCTTCCCTCCTGATCTTAGGGAACAGTGGACTTTTGATCAATTCATGAATCAAAGGAACCGGAGGAATGGTGGAAGAACTGAATACAGAGCTCCTATGGGTCCTAGAACGGATTAACAAGCAGCTCTCGGAAAGGTGTCCTTGGCCCACTTCGATGGAAGTGATACATGCACAGCTAGGGCATGGGTATAGAAGCTAGACAACTACCTATCCTTGAGACCTATGGCGGAGGAGGACGCAATTAAATTTGCCACCCTACACTTGGAAGGTGTTGCCCATGAGTGTTGGTATCATGGTTTGGTCACCCTTGGCCACAACCTAATTAGAACGTATGAGGAATTCACCAACAAGCTGATCGACAGATTTGACACTAAAGATCCTGAGGTGAAATTCAAGGAGCTTGCTCAGCTGAAACAACATGGTTCATTGGAATCATACATTGGAGATTTCCAAAGGCTTTCCGTGATGGTGCCCAACATCACCGAAAGAAGACTAGTGGTGATGTTTTCTGAAGGACTAATGGAACCATTAAAGGGATGGGTAAAGGCTTTTGACCCACCAAGCCTTGAAGAATCCATCAAAAAGGCTAGAAACATGGAGCTGTCTGCACCTAGGCCCAAGTTTCCGTCCAAGCCTTTTCCTCATAGACAAGACAAAAGGCATCCTTCAAATCAGCATAAAAAGTTTCCTCCTAGGTTGGATGATGATGCCCGAGAAAAGATTAGGAAGGAAGGGAAATGTTACACATGCAAAGAACCATGGTCAAAGGGACACAGATGCTATGGAAGAGGCCGTTCTAGCCATATGGAGGCCTATTCTCATTACGGATCAGAATTTGATCACTTAGAGCAGCACTCAAAATTTGCTGAAAGTGATGAAGAACGGGAGCCAGAAGAGGTGGAAGAAGAGCAAGGGGGTGAGGGCACCTTTGCCCAACTCTCAAGTTTCCAAAAGAACGAGTCTTTCAAAGTTCGTGGCTTGATTGGGAAACATCGTGTAGTTGCCTTGATTGACACGGGAGCAACGCACAACTTCATTGATGAAGGAGTGGTTGCAAAGAGGGAACTCAAGACAAGAATTTGAAGACTTCAAAGTTATGGTTGTTGACGGGTTCCACATTTCTTGCACTCACAAAGTTACCAACATGTCCTTGCAGTTGGGTAACCATGAAGTCAAAGACGACTTCTATTTTGTTAGCATTGGAAACACGGATGTCGTTCTTGGCATTCAATGGCTGTGATCTCTTAGAGAGATTTCTCTGAACCTACAAACCATGGAGCTCAAATTTCAATCCGATGAGAAGAAGGTAGTGCTAAGAGGGATGTCAAATGGGGGTCCTTGGATTGTCTCCTTCAAGAGAATGGAAAGGTTGATCCGACATAATACAGTTGAGTGGGTTGTGGAGTGTATGGTTCTTCCAGCTAGTCCAGTTGAAACAAAGAGGGATTATCCACCCGATATTCAATCCGTGCTCACAAAAAGAAGTAAGGTGTTTGCTGATCTACCCTTGGGACAACCTCCGGATAGGGGGTTTGAGCATGTCATTGAGCAGAAGGAAGGGACCAAACCATTTATCACAACACCATTCAGATATCCTAAGAAACAGAAAGATGAAATTGAGAAGAACATAAGAGAACTTTTGGAGATGGGTTTCATTCGCCCAAGCAAAAGTCCCTTCGCTTCAGCAGTAGTCCTTGTGAAGAAGAAGGATGGCACCATCTGCATGTGTGTGGATTATCGTGCCTTGAACCAAAGTAACATCAAGAATCGGTACCCCATTCCTAGAATAGATGAGCTCATCGATGAGCTGCATGGTGCCAAGTTTTTCTCAAAAATTGACTTGAGGTCAGGGTATTATCAGATTCGAATGAGGGGGTCAGATGTTGAGAAGATGGCATTTTGATGCCACTATGGTCACTTTGAGTTCTTAGTCATGCCATTTGGGCTGACTAATGCTCCGACCACCTTTCAGTCTTGTATGAACAGAACTTTCTTTCAGTCTTGTGTGAACAGAACTTTCCAGAAGCAATTGAGGAAGTTTGTTTTGATATTCTTTGACGACGTCCTCATTTACAGCAAGACTTGGGAGGAACACCTCAAGCACTTGGAGGAAGTGCTTAGTATCCTTGAGACGGAAAGCTTCTTTGCGAAAGAATCCAAGTGTGAATTTGGTATGGGAGAGTTGCTCTACCTTGGCCACATCATCAGTGCAGAAGGAGTGAAAGTTGATCTAGAAAAGATCAGGGCAATCGTGGATTGGCCAACTCTAGAAAATCTAACTCATTTGAGAGGGTTCTTGGGTCTATGCGGTTTTTACAAGAGGTTTGTGAAGGGCTACTCTTAGAGTGTTGCTCCTCTTACTGATCTAACCAAAAAAGGAGCATTCTTGTGGTCAAAAAAGGCACAAGTTGTCTTTGATAAGTTCAAAAGGATCATGAGTTCTTGTTCGGTTTTGTCCGTACCGGATTTCTCCAAGCCATTTGAGCTGCAATGCGATGCTTCGGGAGAAGGAGTTGGTGCTGTTTTGATGCAAGAAAAGCACCCCATTGTGTTCGAAAGCAGAAAGTTAAGAGGCATTGAAAGGACATACTCTATCTATGACAAGGAAATGCTTGCAATCATGCATGCATTAGCCAAGTTCAGACAATACTTGGTGGGAAGTAAGTTTGTTGTCAAGACCGATCACAATAGTCTCAAACACTTCATGCATCAGAAGGACTTGAACGAAAGACAGCAAAGTGGGTGAGTAAGCTTCAGGCTTACGATTTTGACATTGAGTATGTCAAGGGGAAGAATAACGTTGTGGCTGATGCCTTATCTCAGAGGCCTCATTTGAGCTCATTGTGTGAGCTTACTGCTGATTGGAGAGAGTTGTTGTTGGCTGATTATGCCAAAAATCAGTTTGCAACCAGCATTATTGAAGGTACTTTTCATGATGAAAAGTACAAGGTGGTTGATGGATTGATACATTACAAAGAGAGGATCTTCTTGGTGGCTGATTCTAAGCTCAAGAAGAGAATTTTGCAAATTTTCCATGACATCCCACTTGCCGATCACCAAGGGTACTTTAAGACTTATCGGCAGATCCGTGAAAGGTTTTCATGGAAGGGGTTGAAGAACAAGGTTTTGAGCTACATCAAAGAATGTCATACTTGCCAAATGAACAAGAATGAGCACACATACCCCGCTGGACTCTTGCAGCCCCTACCCATTCCCAATCAAAAATGGGAAAGCATCTCAATGGACTTCATCACAGGGTTGCCCAAAACACAAGGGAAAGATTGTATCTATGTGGTGGTGGATAGATTAACGAAATTTGCTCATTTCTTTGCCATCACTAGTTCATTTACAGTAGCTCAGGTTGCTAAGTTGTTTTTTCATGAGGTGTTTAGGTTGCATGGTTTGCCAAAGAACATTGTGAGTGATAGGGAGAGCAAATTCCTAAGCATCTTTTGGCAAGAAGTTTTCAGGATGAGTGTGTGATGAGCCCTACTGGCTCTCAATTCAAACCCCAGTATTTTCTTAAGTCTTTTAGTGTTATTTAGTTTTTTAGAGAAAGTTGGATAGACAGAAGAGAAGGGGCGCACAGCATAAATGCTTATAAAATGTAAATTTGCACTATTTTATTCAAAATGAAAGTGTAGAAGACATTATTTAACTGAAACAAATAGATTGCAAATGATAAACATACCAGAATGTTTCCAATTTTTTTTATTTAAAACAGTAAGCCAGCTCGCCAGCCAAGAATGCTAAAACTGACAATTAAGGACGCCTGGCCTCCAGATTTAAGTTCTCCTGCCTCGAAACTGGATACAAGTCTCTGTAAATACTAGACGCCAAGGATGGAAGTTAAAAGGCAACCAAAAGGAAGGCGTTTCAACCAAACCCTTCACACGCCTCTCTAGAATGCACCATTCCCAATGCAAGTCGTACGGCGAAGGAGAAGAATGAATATTAACCCTGCTAGATGCCACTGATCTGAAGAAGAAGGCGCCACAAGGAAGATAAACCCTGTTTCTTATTCCAAAACACTGAAATGCTGAAATTAAACTCAGATGAGGCACAATAGAACTTCTGTATGAAGCCCTCACAAACTGCACAAATTCAGCTGATCTTCCACAGCCTCAAAGGTGCTCAACACTGAAGAGATTCCGTTCTCCAATGGAAAAATGCTCAAAACCCTATCACAGGAGAAGCACAAGAAAAAGCCAAAGGCAAAGTCAAAATATTCAAAAGATAATTCTCTCATTGCCCAAAATGCCTATATATGCCAAAAGGCACGATTTCCAAGAAGATACGCCACTTTTGGATATTTAAATCTTTTAAAATATAATTTAAGTCACTTTCAATAGTTTGACTTAAATAAAGTGGGCGCACTTTATTAATTTAAGTGATTAAGTATTAAATCACTTTTTTAGGAAATATTTAAGTGATTTAAAAATCATAAAGTCAATTTGACTTTATAATAAAATATTAAGTTAATAAATAACTTAAATCACTCAAATAGGCATAACTTCCACAATTCTTCATAAAATCCCGTGCCGTCAGAAGCTGTCGACTCCTGGTCTGCTAATGCCTGCTGTGAACCAATACTGGCCTCTGAACACGAGAACGATCCAACTCTCCAGAAAGTACCACTGACCCTCTAACCAATCCAGTTAGCCCACAAGGGTCCAATAAAGGGCTAACACACTGTTCCCAAGAACTGACTAGAGCGGGGACATCACAGTCCGCCCTCCCCAAATTTGCTTGCCCACAAGCAAACTCAAAGCTGGATGCTGAAGAAAACTGTCACTCTCCCAAGTAGCATCCTCTGTCGGTAGATCTTTCCAATTCACAAAATATTCCCTGATAACCCGCCTCCGAAGATGACGCTCTCTGGAATCCAAAATGGCCTCAGGTATCAAAATCAATTTCCCCTCATCATCCAGGGGTGGTAAATCAATAGAAGGAATCACCTGTGGTCCCAATGCCTTTTTGAGGCGCGACACATGGAACACATTGTGAACCTTATTGTCCACTGGAAGATCTAACTCATAAGCCACTTCACCAACACATTTGACAACCCTGAATGGTCCATAGTATCGTGGCTTAAGCTTCTCAGAGCCCTTCTTACGAAGGGTGGACTGCCTATAAGGTTGGAGCATCAAATACACCAAATCTTCGATCTCAAAAGATCTCTCCACACGCCTCTGATCAGCATATTGTTTTTGCTGATTTTGAGCTTTCTGAATATTCTCCCTAAGTGCTCTCATAATGTCCTGACTCTCCTGCAACAAATCACCAGCACTGGGTACTCTAATGTCACTCAGCAGTAAATCTAGAAAGCTCGGAGCATTATATCCATATAATGCTCGGTATGGTGTCATCTGAATACTCATGTGATGAGTGGTATTATAGCAATACTCATAAAGGTATAACCACTTCATCCATGCCTTCTGCTGTCCTGAACTGTAATTCCTCAAATATCCCTCCACCCATTTGTTGACTATCTTTGTCTGCCCATCTGTCTGTGGGTGGTAGCTGGTGCTCAGAGTGAGTTCTGTCCCGCAAAGTTTGAATAACTCCTGCCAGAAGTTACTCAAAAACCTGCTATCCCTGTCACTGACTATACTCCGAGGCAATCCATGCAATCTGAATACCTCACGGAAAAACAAGTCCGCCACTTGAGTAGCTGTGTGTGTAGTAGTGATTGAGAAGAAATGTGCATACTTCGTCAACCGATCTACTACCACATAAATGTTGTCTTTCCCTTGAGCTTTCGGCAAGCCCATGATGAAATCCATAGACAAGCATTCCCACTTCCTCTCAGGAATAGGAAGCGGCTGAAGTAAACCTGCAGGGTATGTATGTTCTTGCTTGTTCTGTTGACAAACAAGGCATTCCCTGACATACTGAAGAACAAAAGATTTGAGTCCCTTCCAAGAGAATCTCTCCAGTACTTGCCTGTAGGTCTTAAAGTAACCGGGATGTCCTGCCATCGGTGAATCATGGAATGACCTCAATACTGTGCCCCTCATCTCAGAACCTGGGACAAGAAATATCCTCCCTTTGTAAATGATAAGATCATCCACAAGTGAGTATCTATAATCCTGTACTGTCCCATCCATTATGCTAGAAGCCCAGGGATTCTTAGCATATTCTGCCACTATCATGTGTCTCCAGTCCTCTGAAATCAGTGAAATGGAGCTCAAGTGAGGACGGCGAGATAAAGCATCAGCAACCACATTTTGAGTGCCCTTGACATAGGCAATGTCAAAATCATAGGACTGAAGTTTGCTGACCCATTTCTGTTGCCTTTCGTTCAAATCTCGCTGTCCAAGAAAATGTTTCAAACTATTGTGATCGGTTTTAACACTGAATTTACTACCAATCAAGTATTGCCTGAATTTGGCCATGGCATGCATGATGGCCAACATTTCCTTATCATAGATACTGAAACTCCGTTCAAGACCTCTGAGCTTCCTGCTCTCAAAAGCTATAGGGTGTCGATCCTGCATAATAACTGCACCAATACCCTCACCACTGGCATCACAATGTAACTCAAATGGTCTGGCGAAATCCGGCAAAGCCAATACTGGACAAGTAGTCATAAGAAGTTTGAACTTCTCAAAGCATGCCTGTGCAAGAGGTGTCCACACAAAGGCTCCCTTCTTAGTCAAATCAGTTAGTGGCGCAGCATGTCGCGAGAATCCACTAACGAACCGACAATAGAAGGCACACAATCCTACAAACCCCCTAAGCTGTGTCAACGTCTCAGGTGTAGGCCAATCAATGATAGCTCGAATTTTCTCTGGATCCATGCTAACTCCCTCTCTATTGATAATGTGACCCAGATACAAAAGCTCAGCCATGCCCAAAGCACACTTGGACTCCTTGGCATACAAGGACTCCCTGTCAAGTATACCCAATACCTCATCTAAGTGAACCATGTGTTCCTCCCATGATTTCCTGTAAACCAGAATGTCGTCGAAGAACACCAAAACAAATTTCCTCAAGAGAGGATGGAAAACCCTGTTCATAGTAGACTGAAATGTAGCTGGTGCATTGGTTAAGCCGAATGGCATAACCAAGAAATCATAATGTCCACAGTGACACCTGAATGCGGTTTTCTCAATATCCTCCTCTCTGACCCTGATCTGATGGTAACCAGTCCTCAAATCAATCTTCGAGAAATAGCAAGCTCCATGAAGCTCGTCTATCAACTCATCTATCCGCGGAATAGGATACCTGTTCTTAATAGTCTTCCTATTAAGCATCCTGTAGTCAATACACATCTTAAGTGTACCATCCTTTTTCTTCACCAAAACAACTGATGAAGCAAAGGGTGACTTACTCGGCCTAATGTGCCCCATAGCTAAAAGTTCCTTAATGGTTTTCTCAATTTCATCTTTTAAACGTTTGGGGTGCCAGTAAGGAGTGATCATAATAGGTTTCGTGCCCTCATCCAACTCAATGATGTGCTCAATACCTCTATCAGGAGGTCTACCTGGTGGAATAGTACTGAAAACCTTTGCATGTTTGATTCGGAGTTCCTGTACATCCAGATGGTAAGGAGAAGCTTGCTGCTCTAACTGTGAAGGCATTAACTTGCACTCAGCAGCCCATTCTACCATATCATGTTGAATCAAACGTTCCATTCTTCGGAGTGAAATTTCTTTTAGATTGCTGTCCTTGATAGCTTTAAGAACATGATTCGTGCCATCAATTTTGAATTTCATCTCCATATCACGCAAATTAAGTGTGAACTCTCCTATAGCATGAAGCCACTTCATGCCAAGAACTATATCCGTTCCTCCCATGTTCACAACATAAAAATCTGCCTTAAACTCAAAATTGTTGAGTTTCAATGGTAAATCAGGAATCATCCTCTCACAGGTCAGAGTGTGTCCATCTGCAACCTTCACACGAATGCCTTCAAACTGCTGCGTTTGAATTCCCCTTTTCTCCACCAACCGTGAATCAATAAAATTGTGGGTTGCACCTGTGTCCAAAAGAGATATGACTCTTTGACCCGCTAAAACCCCACGGAGCCTGAAAGAACCCTCTCTCTGCATGCTGGACATATGAGCCTCCTGTAGCTCACTTTCTACCTCAATCTCTGCCTCATTTTCTGACTTTTCTTCATCTGTGTCATAGATAGCAGCTTGCTGATCAGAAAAATCAGTCAATGTTTCTCCCTCATAAAACCATTCCATGTTCCTGTTTTGCCCTTTAGGCTTGAGGGGACAATCATGATTGAAGTCATATGGACCTTTACAGTAAAAACATAGCTTCCTTCTACGTAGATCATTCATTGTATCCCGATCTAATGGAGCTGCAAATCTTTTCTTTTGATCAGTATTATCAGCCTTCTTTGGATCAGATTTGTTCTCAGTGTAGGAGGAAGAAGGTTTGGTGCCAAATTGCTTACGAGGTGTAGTGAGCTCCATACTGCGAGCTTTCCTCATGGTCTCCTATAGGGTAGGTGGATCAAATGCCTTTATCCATCCTTTCATGGGCTCAAAAAGACCCTCAATAAACAATATGATCAGCCTTCTCTCTGAAATGTCTGTCACGATTACAGATAGTCTTTGGAACTCTCCAATGTACGATTCCAAGCTACCCAATTGTTTTAACTGTGCCAGATCCCTGAAGAACAGTTCGGGATCACGTTTATCAAACCTTTCTACCAATCTATCAGTAAACTCCTGGTATGAGGTAATCTAGTCATGGTGAAGATTAGTGTTGACGTGTTTTTTATGACAACACCAACACAGAATAAAATGTCCAACGGTTACTCTATTCCCTCTTGATCAAAGTATTCCGCATGCTAAGATTGCGTGAAAGTTCATGCGTTCAACTCCAAGGTTTCTTTTATTGCGAATAGACTCAGTTGGTTGATGTGAATATGCTGGGTATTCCAAGGGGACTTACGTAGTTGTTCGATTTTGTGAAGCAATTAGGACATGAAAGATTTGACAATATTGTTCTGGTATCTGGACTGACCCGGAAAATGCTGAATTTAAAGGGAATAAGGATAGGAAGTCTACAATTTACTTCTAAAGGGTGGAATGTGAAGATCAATTCGGACAATCTTCAAACCAAAATCTGCTTTGCCTCCCTTCGGACAAATTCCACAAAGTTGGTGCAATCTTCAAAGGATGAGAGAAATATTCAAACCATGACACAACATGTTCATACCATCACAACGATGCATATGGACATATGAGCCACAATCGAAGTTAAGCGCTATTACTCCAGTTGACCACGCAAGGCGAACCAGCTGTCAGCAAGTCCGCTAGTGGTATGGACGAGAGAAGACTTGCTCAAATTAAACACCACATTCCACAGCTAACAACTACTTGCATGAAATGAACGTCTATTTTACTCTATCTACCTTGAATTGGAAAGATGAAATGGCCTTGCTAGCTACTCATAACAAAGAAGAAATCACCAAGCAATGAAACTCTTTGCATTATGAAAAGTGTTCACAACGACCGTTTACAAAACTTTCAAAGGAAAGTTTTCTTCCCTCCTCAATCTAAGCTAACTTCTAAGCTCTACTCTCTAACTTCTATCTCCAATACTCTCTAGCTCTGATCCGAAGTCTAATTCTAATATCGATTACAAATGAGGGGGATGCCCCTTTTATAGTTGGCCCAGTCCAACGGACGGCTTAGATTGAATTACAATGAAGGGCTTAGATCGAGCCACATATGCCCCAATTAGGGTTTTTGCCCTAAAAACCGGCATAGAGAGGAGTGGGGCAATAAATGCACAAAAGATTCTCCACTCCTCTGCAGGAACCACTACGAGCAATTAATGCCCATTATCCTCTTCTAGAAGATTCTCGTCCGGAAACGCGTTCCCACTGTTCTTCTCTGCCAATTCTGTTGCGTTAGGAGGAGAGCGAAAGAATCTCTAAGATCGTCTCCACCGATAATAAAATTTGAAAGGATTTGACGTTCAGCCCTCTTGTTGCTTTGACTCTTGGACGCATTTCTTCTTTGTGACTTTCACATTTCTCTAGCCCACTGCCTTGGGCGCATTTGCCTCTTTTGCATCACATTCTTAGTGTCTTAGCCAAATCTTCACTGTCGTTTCTTCTTTCCCAAGTTGCAACGTTGTCTAGCTCCATCAACTCAAGTCCTTACACTCAGGCTCCAATGTTCATCCTGCAAAACAGAGAGAAAAGCTTCAAAATACTTATAATATAAATTCACTTTACTTACCCAATTTTCCATGTTCTGACCGCTTGATCTCTGGATCTAGTAGAATTCATCACTTTTCTAGCAAACTTTCACCATGGGCGTACCCACCACCTTGCCTGGAGTTTGTGCCTTAGAAAATATTTCACCTTGAGGATGCATTTGAACGCTTGATGTTCGAGCTTCAGTTCATTTTCAAATTCCTCCATGCCTTGGACAAATTTCTTCCCTGTGAGTGTATTTGACCCCCTGTTGCTTTATTTTACCATGCCTTAGAAAATTTATCCCTTGGAGCCTTAGGAAACTTGTTAAACGGGTGCCAGGCCAAAATCCTTGTTGAAACAACACGAGCAAGGTATGGAAGAACTTTAAATCATCTCCCAGTGGGAAATGTTCAATACCCAGAAGAAACTTCCCCTCAGAAATCATAATTTCCATGTGTATCTAGATGAAGGGGTAAGTTTAATTTTTATTATTTTTGAAAAATAATAAAAATTACTAAGGTTTGTTCCATTTTCATTCTGGAGGAATTCCATGCCTGTAATCTCATTTTTTCCTGCCTTAGTATTTTCTTGATTTTCCTAAAAAAATTCCCTTCTGCTTACGGGCACAACTCACCTTGCACTTAGAAAAATTACCTCCTCCAGGCGTGTTTCATATTTTGCCTTAGAAGAAATGCCTTAGGAAAATTTTTAATTCTTTGACTCTACCTTGGGCGCATTTGAGGTCTTCCACTTCTATTTTCTTCATCTTTTCATGTCCTAGCAATTTTGCCTTAGGCAATTTTATCCTTGCCTTCTCCACATTTTTTTTTTTTTTTTTTTACCTTGTAGCCTTGGGCGCATATCACCATGTCTACTTCCACATGAGGACGCATTACATGTGTGGTGGGGAAACCCGCCAACAATTAGAAACTTCTAAAATTTCCCTTCCTTACCTTGGCGCGTTTTATCTAGGCTTCTTCCACATGTGGGCTTGAGGGCGCATTTTACCTTGTAGACTTCCAATCTTGGGCGCATTTTGCCTTGTTGACTTCCATATGTGGGCGCATTTGAAGGGGTGGGGAGGGATTTTCACCACTTAGCGATTTTCATAACACCACTTCACTTCATGGGCGCATTTCCTACTCCATGCTTTTGTTTTCTTGCCTTAGAAATTTTCTTTGAAGTCTCCATATAGGCTGCTTGAAGTGGGCGCATTTTGCCTAGGGAGCTTTCATTTGTGCCTTAGAAACTTTTTCAAACACCTCAACTTACCTTGGGCGCATTTGGAGGGTCAAGCTTCCATTTTTTCCTTAGGCGTTTTTGCCAACCCCTCAACTCACCTTGGGCGCATTTAGCATGTGTGGCTCCTATTCCGTGCCTTAGAATTTATTTTTTCAACATTTTCAATATTCTTTCAAGGTGAGGGCGCATTTAGGGGTGGCTACTTCTATTTCATACTTAGAAAATTTTTAGGCTATCATCCTTGATGTGGGCGCATTTCCACTAGCATGCTTCTATTTTGAGTTGAGGGCGCCTTCTGATGGTGGAGCTTTTGTTTTATACTTAGAATATTTTGACCTCTTTAGCCTGCCTTCACATTCTATTTTTAGTAAGTCTCTGCTATTTTGACCTCCACAGCTCCGTCTGTCATGCATTTTACACCATGTGACCTCCTTTGCTTGGTGGACTCGTTTTCGCCTGTCCTACTTGCCAACTTGCTATTTATAGCCACCTGCTATTCATAGTAAGCCCTTGACTTTCTGACTTCCACTGCTCCATTTGACTTGAAGTTTTCGCCAAGTGGTCCTCATCACTTGATGAACCTGTTCACACCTGCCCCTCGTGTTGACCTGCTATTTATAGCCCTGTTCTGGAGACGACTTACTATAAATAGTAAGTGCCCGAATTATGCCCAAATTTTACCAGTAGATTGCCTGAAGGATGCTGATCGCAGTGGGATACCTTCGTTTCTCAAAATTCTGGCCTTTTACCCTACTTTTTAGGCATCGAAGCTGGAAACCCTAATCTGTCTTGTATGTGCCTCAAACGGTCTCCGTTTGACTTTGTTTCTGCTGCATGTCGTTTTGTATGCTGAACCGAAATGTTGGGTGGCTAGGGTGAAACTGCTATTTATAGAAACTTCTTGAAAAGTGACCAATCTGTTGCCGGATGATTTTGCATGTCATATTGCCTGTGGGATCTCAAGAAACCCAGAAAAACCCAGAAAACTGGTCTGCATGCATGCGCTGGCTAAAAATAGTCAGTCCTCGAAACTTGATCTTCTCCACTTGCATGTCACACTGTTGCGAAGCTCTTGGAAAACCCACATGGAATATCTGGACATGCATTAAAGAACTCTGTATGCAAACCCTAAAAATAGCCTTGGAAGGCTGAACTCTGAAAGTCACCATCTCGGTTTGCATGTTACACCATCGCGAAGGTCTAGAAAAACCCAAATCAATTCTCCTCTCATTTATCGGAGAATTGTATTTTGAAGCCCTGAAAATAGCTCGTGAAGTCAGAACTGCTAAAAATAGCCAATTGTCTGAATCAGCTCAAATTTTGCGTGCACATACTTTGAAGTTCTCTGGATGTGTTGGAGCAGTTGGAATTCCAAAATCCTGAGGAAAAGACCCCAAATTAGGTACTTACTAAAAATAGAAAGTTGTCAGATCTTAACGAAAATCTGATGGGAATCTGCTAGAGGCCCTCTGACTGCCCGGCTGCACTCAGTTGTCCATTTATTGACTTGATTTAATCTCAATCCAGCCTGAAGAACAAAACCCTAATTTCACAGATTCACTTCAGACTTAGCCAAAATTTCAAATTAGGTCAAAGAACGGGGACATCCCCGGAAGGACAAAAGATCAGAGAGAGAGAGACGCAAAACAAAAGCCAAAAGACCAAAATGGAGCAAAATTAGGGGGTCCCCATCTGCCATGGGGTGATGTGTGAAAAGGTCACAACAAGTAGCCATGCCATGAATCCACCAGTCATGTGCTACGCCATCAAGGTGTAGGGCTGCAAATCTAATAGCATCTTCCTCTGGCATAGGACGTAGTGTCAGGAATGTATCCAATTTACTCACCCAGGCACGTGCTGTAACTCTGCCACTGCCATCATAGTTCGCTAAGGTAAGCTTATTGGTAGCCTGTCGTAGATCATTATGTTTGTATCTAGGCCTCCTGTCATTCCTGTTTCTGGTGTGTTCTCTTTTCTGACTCATAAAAAGATCAAAGTTAAGGTGATCCTTAACTCGTGGAGGCATTGCATCCCATTCATCATGCATAGCTAGGATGTTGTCAGCAAAGTTTCCATCACCACCTGCTTCCAATTCCTCTTCCTCCTCAGCGTCATTTCTGACAAAAGTAGGGCGTGTGGCTCTCTCAAAGGTGTGTGCTGGAGCAATATACCTGTGATGCTCTCCATGTATGCTACCTTCTTGATCTTGATCAATATTCGGCCTCCTCTGAACTGTCAAGTTTTGCACATTGGTGCTAAGTTGCTGAACGATGTTTGCCACCTGTTCTTGACCGGCCACCATTCCCCTCAATACTTCTCTAGCATCCCTGTCTTCGTCATTAAGAGAGCATCATCATTCCTTTCAGCCATATTATCAAAATCAAAATCCTCTTCCTGTTCGTACAATGGAGATGCCTGAAAAGGTGCAAAAGTATCTCGCTGAATTCCAGGGCCCCTACGTGTGTAGTGCCTGTCAAACCTGTTCTGATGTGGCCGCATAGAATTGTGTTTCCCACAAGTTGGCAGGATTAATATGCTCTGATACCACTGTGATGAGCCCTACTGGCTCTCAATTCAAACCCCAGTATTTTCTTAAGTCTTTTAGTGTTATTTAGTTTTTTAGAGAAAGTTGGATAGACAGAAGAGAAGGGGCGCACAGCATAAATGCTTATAAAATGTAAATTTGCACTATTTTATTCAGAATGAAAGTGTAGAAGACATTATTTAACTGAAACAAATAGATTGCAAATGATAAACATACCAGAATGTTTCCAGTTTTTTTATTTAAAACAGTAAGCCAGCTCGCCAGCCAAGAATGCTGAAACTGACAATTAAGGACGCCTGGCCTCCAGATTTAAGTTCTCCTGCCTCGAAACTGGATACAAGTCTCTGTAAATACTAGACGCCAAGGATGGAAGTTAAAAGGCAACCAAAAGGAAGGCGTTTCAACCAAACCCTTCACACGCCTCTCTAGAATGCACCATTCCCAATGCAAGTCATACGGCCAAGGAGAAGAATGAATATTAACCCTGCTAGATGCCACTGATCTGAAGAAGAAGGCGCCACAAGGAAGATAAACCCTGTTTCTTATTCCAAAACACTGAAATGCTGAAATTAAACTCAGATGAGGCACAATAGAACTTCTGTATGAAGCCCTCACAAACTGCACAAATTCAGCTGATCTTCCACAGCCTCAAAGGTGCTCAACACTGAAGAGATTCCGTTCTCCAATGGAAAAATGCTCAAAACCCTATCACAGGAGAAGCACAAGAAAAAGCCAAAGGCAAAGTCAAAATATTCAAAAGATAATTCTCTCATTGCCCAAAATGCCTATATATGCCAAAAGGCACGATTTCCAAGAAGATACGCCACTTTTGGATATTTAAATCTTTTAAAATATAATTTAAGTCACTTTCAATAGTTTGACTTAAATAAAGTGGGCGCACTTTATTAATTTAAGTGATTAAGTATTAAATCACTTTTTTAGGAAATATTTAAGTGATTTAAAAATCATAAAGTCAATTTGACTTTATAATAAAATATTAAGTTAATAAATAACTTAAATCACTCAAATAGGCATAATTCCACAATTCTTCATAAAATCCCGTGTCGTCAGAAGCTGACAACTCCTAGTCTGCTAATGCCTGCTGTGAACCAATACTGGCCTCTGAACACGAGAACGATCCAACTCTCCAGAAAGTACCACTGACCCTCTAACCAATCCAGTTAGCCCACAAGGGTCCAATAAAGGGCTAACACACTGTTCCCGAGAACTGACTAGAGCGGGGACATCACAGAGTGGTACAATGCTTACCCCGAGCACTAGTTATCACTCCCAAACCAATGGGCAAACAGACATTGTGAACAAGTGGTTGGAGGGTTATCTCAAGAACTATGTTTCAGAACAACAGAAGGCTTGGGTCAGATGGCTTCACTTGGGGGAATACTGTTATAATTCATCCTATCACATGTCTATTAGGATGTCTCCATTCAAAGCCCTCTATGGTTATGAGGCTACCAGCTTTGCAAATTTGGTGTTTGGGGATAGTAAGGCACCTCAGGCCAAAGATATGTTGCAGCAAAGTCAGGATATTTTGAAATCTTTGAAGAACAACATTCAAATAGTACAGAATCAGCAGAAGTTGTATGCTGATCAGCGGCATGCCGAGCGCTCTTTCAAGGTGGGGGACATGGTTTATCTTCGTCTTCAGCCTTATAGACAGTCTACTCTCAAAAAGAGTGGAGCTGAGAAGCTCAAACCCCGTTTCTATGGGCCATTCAGGGTCATCAGTAGGATTGGAGCAGTGGCCTATGAGTTGGAGTTACCAGCTAGCAATAAGGTACACAATGTCTTTCATGTGTCTCGCCTCAAGAAGGCGTTGGGACATAACATTGTTGCTTCATCTAATTTACCCCCTTTGGATGAGGAGGGGCAGTTGGTGCTAGTTCCTGAAGAGATTATCAATTCCAGAGAGCGTTCCTTGAGGAGAAGGACAATCAAGGAATACTTGGTAAAATGGAAACAATTGCCCTTGGAGGATACCACTTGGGAGAATGAAGAGATTTTGCAACATCCTGGTTTACAATTGCTTATGTACAAGCAATTTTGGGAAGGGTGGACTGTAATATCCCCCTCTCAGCAATGATCTTGGTAATGACCGTTAGCCTATTTCTGAGACCCGTAGGCTACTCGAATGTGGTAATTAGGGTTTCTTATTCTGGTGGAGGTTGTTTAGCTTTTTCAAAAGATTGCCCTTGGAATTCCGAAGTTATGTTTGTGGATTCTTTCTGGGTTTTCTAAGAGTTTCGCAACGGTATAGCTGGCATGTTGTTCTGAGCAACTTCTTGAATTTACTATTTTTAGTAAATTCTATTTCTGGCAGTGACCCTATTGGCATCAGTACTCTTGGCTTTCCTCTTCAAGCAGTTCAGTTGGCAGAATTCGATTTGGCTTTGGGATGCTTTTCCGGGAGAGATAAGTTATTTTAATAATGTTATATTTTAATATTATGTCCCTTGGCCTAGTCTAATGACTTTTAAGTTGTTTTAAAAGGGGGTCTTCATGGGTGGACACCTCATCAAGAGGTTAAGTGAAATATTTCCAAAAATGATAATGTGAACTAAGGAGAAAGAAAAGGACGCCAACTTGAGGGAGGTGAATTGTTTTAAAATAATGAAATATTTCAGTAAAAGAAATGGGACGCCAACTTAGTGAGAAGGTGAGTCAACTTGGAAATTCAAAATATGTTGACTCCTTGGTTTTGGTGTACCTTCTAAAAGCTTCTAGGGTGCTCCTCACAAGTTATAAAAGGAGTTGCTTCTCTTCATTTTTTTCATCTTGAGTTTATTACAAAGTTATGCTGCCAGAATGGTGACTGAGTGCTTGAAGGCATACCCCCTAGCTTGGCTTGGCTTCTTGCTTGAAAGATAGCAACTAGTTAAGATAGGATTGTCCATGATCTTTGAGTTGAGTTTTGAGCATATTGTAGTTGATGTTTTTGCATTTTACCAGTTTTACAGAGTTGTTGATTCTGCTCAGCTGATTGTAGTTTTTAATCACATCTTGCAAAATAAAAATAGTATTGTTCTGGGTGTTATGCCTATTGGTTTCCTTGTTGGGGGCGACCCTTCATGTCAAATCTCAGAATTTATTGACAAGTGTGGAATTTTAAAAGGCAAAATCGCCCTTCCTAGAGGGTCGTACTTTTCTGTAAGTGCTTTGGTTTCCATGCAAAATTAATAAGGGTTGTTTGGGTTGGTTTTTGTGTCTTGTCTTGGTCGCCATCCATGTTAGAGCAGTATGCATCTTATCTCATGTCAATTGGTTGGGTTTTGTGTAAGTTAGCAGCATTTTAGTGAATTTTTGTGTTGTTGATTATGTACTTTGAGCGCAGGTCTGTCAAAATCAGATTGTTTAAATCGGGCTTTTGAGTTGAGGTTTGAGTTTGAGAGGTCAAGATAGGTATAGGAGAGTCCCTCTATTTTATTGCAGCGCCAAATACTTTGATCTTACTCTCTTGACAGGCAATTCTATAATATTGTAAGCTGAACAATAGTACTGTCAGCATTTTTATCTGTTTTTCCATTTCCCACGATTGTGGAAGAGACTGGCCTCATTTCAGTCTGTAGTTCCAGGTTTTAATTCTTGCATCACCCACTGAACAAGTGGAAGAGGCCGGCTTGCCGCCTATTTATTTAATGTAATGCATCACCTCATCATACTACTGATCGGCTGAGCCGTCAACATGCTCCTGCTAAATAAGTGGTCGAGTTGCATCTTTAAATTCAGTAATGTACTTTCCATTTCGGTCCTCCCATTGCATAAGTGGTAGAATTGATTGTATCTCCTTTCTATTACTTTCCAGCAGTTTCAGTTATGCTAACGATCCCCTTTCGAGTATGCTCTCAAGCTTGCCCGCATTGGGATCTGAGTTGATCAAAGGAAAGGGTTCCCTTCAGTTGGATTGAGATTTCATTAACGTTAACGAGTGAATTTAGTTGTGAAAAATTGGAAAAAATTGCCCGGTATATTTCAAATCCATAGCCCCTAAAGCATTTTCATAGCTTGAACAAAGTATTCCATGTTATGTGAAAAAAGGCTATAGTCGGCATACTTTAAGAGCTTTATCTTACAGTCTATTCCCTATGATAAAATACTCAAAAATAATTTTATAGAGCGCACGAGAAAATTCACCCAACGACATTCTAAAGATACTAATAAACCATTGGACCATCCGTCGACAAAAATATATTTTCTGGCTTGGATTATCAGCTCAGGGAATATTTGCATAATACATTTAGCTTAATACCTTCTCCTGGCAGCTTCTTTGTGCTTCAAGAAATAAAACTAAACTATGGCAATCAAGAGTTCCATCTCAATGAATGATAAATACAGTGTGAAAAAGAAACTCTCAAGAAAATATTCAAAAAATGTTTATAATAAGGATATTCATTTTCATACATGAAACTTTAAGATTCATCCTTCTTGACTAGGTTTTTCAATCATTCATTTTGAAAGTGCTAACTACACAATTGATTGCTTATTCTAGAACGGAAGGATCCTGGCAAAAATATTTTTCTGTCATGTAATATCTGCTAGATTTTATCCAGTGACACTTTTTGTTGCGAGCAGTATTTTGCGTCACCTATGACATTGACCATTGCTCTGCTGAAATGGTATTCTTGCTGCACTCTAATCAATTGTTATTTAGTTTTACAAACTTTCCCAATAAAATAATGATTAAAAAGAAAACTTCCTACATGTTTGGATGTTTAGAGCTTCCTAAGCTGTCCCTAGCTAAAGTCCATGGTTAAATTCATATACTGTACCCAAAGAAAGTCCACAGTGAGCAATTAACTTATCTTTTGTTTATATAAGTGCAATAGTACTTTAAGATTGTTACTATAAATTTAAAAATTGTTATGATCCATCTCTGGCAAAGAGACCAAACTGTTCCCATATCCCTGATGGCTAATCTGAAATATTGAAGATTGTGATCAATTTCGATCTTTCTGTCTTTTAGGACAGTTTATGGTACTGGTTCCCCCACCCGCCCACTATTTTAATAAGTAGCTAATCAGCTCAACACATCAACCACAAGGTTTGCACTCTTGCCAATGTAATTAAGGGAACCAATTCTCACTGACTAGAGCGCATATCATAAAAAAACCTTATAAATAGGGATCTACTGATAAAAGAAACTCAACCAAGATTGAAAAGAGATTAATTATATACCTTCTCATGACGTTGATCTTGCAAATCCGCTGCCTCTCTAGCATCATCTTCATTCTTTGCATTACCATTCTGTGATTTTGTCATAAACCTCCCCCTATAGGAAAATCCATTAGATCTAATGACTGGCATACCTGAAGGAGCTTGGGCTGTTCTACAAATGAATAACTTTGTACAGACATCCGCTGCTGAACAAGTGTCAGGCCATAAAGCTTTACCAGGAATCAAAGACAACAAATCAGATCTTCTTTTATCACCTAAAGACTGATGGAAACAACAATAAGACTTGACCAAAAGTCTTTGGCCCAAATATGGGGAAACTTGTGAAGAAAGAGGAACTGCAGAGAAAATTGAGGTAGAATTGTGTGGAATTAAAGAAACTGGGTTACCCATCAATTTCAGTAGGAATGTTTAAAATTTTAAGACTGAAGTGATATAATCATTCGTGTGACCTGCAGGCAAAAAGTCATTTAAATTTTAATTATTGTCTATAAATTCAATTCCAATGCACTTAACACAATTTGACACTAAGATGCTTGACTTGACACAAAAAGAATCACAAAAGACATTTCTTCACATATTGAACTTGCCCTCCATAACGAATACCAGTACTATAACAAACTAAACCACGACCGACAGTTCACGATTTGATATTATTAAACAAAAAGCAAACCTCCAAGTGAAGGAAAAGAAGCCCTGATTTGAACAGAGGTTTAACCCTGTCAACTAAGAAGAGTTCTATGTTATTTTACTCGTTTTTTAAGACACCATCACCCAGTTGTTCTTGTTATCTTGACCAGCTTCCTAGAACTGTTGAAGTTGCTTAAGTTTCAGATAGAATTTCTGGTTTAATTGCAACCAGAGGCAGAGACATTCTAAAAACATTATCCGTGCCAATCATTTCTCAAAGGTTATCCCTGGAGAGAGTGAAAACTTAACAAGCATTGGTAATTTGTCTGCATCCAATGCCTCCACCATAACTTCAACCATCGTTGAGTTTGGAAAAGCTCTTGGTGGTCACTGAGTCATCAAGAAGCTAGAAATCAACAATCAAATCCTTTTTGTTATAGACAATAAGAGTGTAAAATTGAACTTGAAGAAAGAACCTTGCAGTCATATACATAACTTATTATCAATAAATTTCTCTATTCAACACATTTCCATTGTTCCACCATGGGGCAAACTCAAAATTGAAAGATGTGGATATCATAATCAATTAAACCTAACAAACTCAACACAAATTCAATTCAAAGAGGAAAGATAGTCAAATATGGATAGTTAAGTCAGATCAACAAATTGAAACCTGATTCAGATTTGTTTTGACGATATAATATAGGCCAAGGTGGTCTGCTGTGCAGAAATTCAAAACAAGTTCAAATACACTGAGAATGCATATGCATATTATCAGAACGGAAAACCAAAACCCAGTACAGGTTTTATTGCAGGACAAAATACATGAGCTAAATTATGAGAACAACAAGAAACAGGTACTTTGATCAGAATAACGGTTCCAAAACCTGGAAAGGGTTTCATTACAAAAGAGTAATATGTGGAAAAAGGAAAAGGGATAAGAGTGACAAATTGAAATCTAACCGTGTTGAATTCCAACAGAGAACACTATAGACATCAGAAGACTAATAAGAATGTTAAAAATGAAGCCCACCGAATACATGAAGAAATTTTATAGGTATCTATGTCACATGACCAATAAATAAGAAAATCCCAACATAAAATGAATCCCAACCAAAAAATTTCCCAGAATATGTTCTAGCAATGAGTTGGAGGCTTACCACTGAGCTTGTCCACATTCAAAAGTAGATGAGCTCATGGGCCATACACTGATAAAAAATTAGGTGCAATTTGTACGCTGGAATTCAGTACCTCTCCAACGAAAAGGAAATGGAAATGGAAATGCATCCTTTGATGATCCACAATACCGGACAATCTATTTTTGGGTCTATAGATGGCTTATAGTATATGGGAATACCCCGTACTCCATGCAGGAGGCACCTAACTATGCTACAAACAAGGCGTACATACCCTACCCCCTGCAGGATTTGAACTTGTGACCTCTCTTTCAAGAATACAAGTTCTCCACTATTAGGCCAACTCAGGAGTAATTGCTAGAACACTATCAATCCAAAAATGAATTAAAAAAAGGCATGGGCAATGGAATTGGATAACTTAAGTGGTATTCCAGGTCCAAATCCCCAATAGACATGTTTAGTGTTGAAATTGGATAAATTACCTTGTCCAACTATGGACGCCACATAATCCACAAGGAGAATTTTCCAGTGCCAAAAATCCTAGCAAAGGCAGTGAAATCAGAATAAGATATTGAAACCTAAAGTTGATTAGAGAAAGTTAGAAGAAAGGGAAACCTGGGACTCATTCTCAGTTCGAAAACTTGGTAAAACTAAGACATCAAAAATTAAATAGTATATGGAAAAAATTATTGGTTTTTTTGAAAATTTCTAGTTGATTTCCTGTTGTTTTGACAGATTTGGCCGAGGCTGCAAGTCGAGGCTGCAGCCTTGTTGTGAATGACTTGGACTTGAATCTGCAAGTCCTCACCCAGATTTGTGAGACTCGTCATGCCTGACTGGGACTCAGATCCACAAGCCCTCACTGATATTCGCCAAGTCTAGACACACTAAGTGAAACCCAAAGAATAGATTATGTGCGAAAAGACAAACATGGACATGAGTTCTGTCATATCCCTTAAATATATAGTCAAAGAAGGCCCATTACGGCTATGGGAAACAAACAATATGAACATATGCTAAAGTATAATTATATTTAAATTGAAGCCCTACTCCAGCAAGCCATGGTCTGGTGGTAAGGTGAAGTGGGAGATGACTAAGTGCGGGGTACATACAAATTCTGATAGGATAGATACTATCTGGCTAACCTTGATAGTGCATTCCCTCCCTGTCAAAAGGTATGAGCTCAAGTGGTACATCATTCAGGCTTTTATAATGGTGACCAGAGTTTAAATTTGTAGGAAGCAAGTTACATGCCAATATGTACATATTTTGAGAGTTTAAATTGGGCAAACTACCAAATCCAATTCCATGCCCGTTTATAGTAGAAACCCATCCAAATCTCCAAGAGACAAATTACATACTGAATATGTACAAATGTTGAGTTTAACATGTACAAATATTCAGAGTCTAAATTGGGTGGGCTATTACATCCAATTCTGGGTCTACTATAGGAGAAAAGTTACATACTTCATCTGCAAATGTTGAGAGTGCAAATTGGATTAAAGTACCACATCCATAAGACAAGGACATGTGAACGTGCTAGGTAAATTTGACCAAATGCAACAACTCCCAGTAATGAAAAGTTTTGCTAATACTATTTTTTAAAATACATATATCCCGAGTACTGCCCTGAGAGGAATTTACCAAATTATGAAAAAATAAGAAGAAGATGGCGCTCACTCAAGGACGTTAGCAATGTGCCAATAAAAGAAATTAAAACATAACATAGATTCCACGGGGAAAAACAAAAAGTAAAGGCACAGGCGCAACGACCCTGAACTATATTAAAACAAAATAGTTTGAATGCAACAGGAACTTATGGCAATGCAGCCAGTATAATCAAATGGGCAGTAAGCAGAGGCACAATCTCACCACATAACTTATACCCAATATTTTCAATTCAATCCTTGACCAATAATTTGAGGCCTAAAAGTGATTCCACCCAGGGAAATATTTGCAACAAGAAAATTGACGCAAACTTTTGGGTTTCAATATTGATATGCGAACATGGAGTAAATACATCCATTGGCAATGTGAATCAGCCTAAGCAAATGTAGAGCCAGATCAACACCAGTCTTGAGGACAAGAACTTCCCTTTAGCTAAAGAATGAACAAACAAGAAATCCTCTTACCTCGACAGAATCATCAAGAATGTATACTTAAGCCAACGTTTTGAATTAATTGTAATCCTCGCAGCAGGAGCAAACATAGGCTGTACAGAATGCCATAGGGCAGAGGAGGAAAAGGAAGTCCCCTTGAATGGTGTTATGTAGAACGCAAGCTTGGAATGTTTACGTTAACATTGGGAGTGTTATGCATATGTTTGGAAGGGTAAAGTTGGCCGAGCTGTTTATGACATGTATAAAGCGTGAGAGAGTACGGACAAAGATTCGTGATATTTTTAATATGCTTTGGAATGTTAAGGTTGATAGGTTTGAAGGTTAACAGAGTGCGAGCAAAGATTCGTGATGTTTTTAATATGCTTTAGAACGTTAAGGTTGATAGGTTTGAAGGTTAACTAAGTTATTCCTTCCTAATTGATGTTTGAAAAACAAAATTCAATTGTGTAAGTCAGATTTAGGATAAATTTATAAGATATATATAAATAAATATAGATTGATTTACATTTAATAAATGATATATAGTGGGTTAATGTATTTTTAAATTAATGTTATGTAAAGTAAATATAATAAATAAGGGTATTTAGTCATGTGATTAAAGAATGAGCGTAATATGATATGGTATTGAAATTTCAATGTCTTAAGATCAAATAATTCTATTTGTGTTATGGAGGTCAAATCTACAATCAAATTCAAGTTCATACTCACAAAAATGATCTAGTAATCTATATAGTCCTACTTTCCAATTCATCTAATTTGCTTCTACTCTCTCTATTTTTTTCTAATATCTAAGGCAAGAGGTATTTTAAATTGTTTTTAGAAGATTGTTCTTGTGTCACAAGGGGACATAACCTCCTAGGTCAACTAAAAAAATTAGGAGAGAGAACAAGATAACACTTTTTAGCCATGCAAATGCTCCTAGGATGAATGTGTAGACCTAGATTTGTTATAGAGCACCAATCAAAGTGTTTCCTTTCATATATGTGAATGATATTCAAATGAATGCAATTGAATGTCTTTAAATAAAATTTAATATCAATAAATCGTGTAAATATAGGTTTGTTTGGCTCTAAGCGAGAAAGGAATAGGTAAGAGTTAACCAAAATTTGGATTTGAATTTTAAAGTGTTAGAGGTCAAATCCATGGGTGGGGATTGATTGTTCAAGTATGGACTCAACCCATCAAAATCTAAGAGCAACACAATTCAAATATAGCTAGTATGCTTCCAATGCATATAAGAAGATGCAATTTTGAGTTATGACTCAAAATTTGTGATCAAAATAGTAACAACTATCTTTTAGTCATTATGACAAAAAGTTAGTAAAATCAAGGTGAGAATGAAATTTCTAAGGATAAGTGACTGGATGGGCATAATAAATGAAGAATACATGGATCTATGTGAGAAAATATGGATAAGATATGGATAAAGGATGTGGGAATGTGGGTAATGGAAGAGTAATAACATAGAGGAAAGAGCCCAACTTTGCAAGAAAGGATTTCATTTGTTAATATGTAAATGTATTATAACACTCTCCTCAAAATGGGCACAAGTGAAATGGAAAAGTGGCATGGGTATGCAAATTTCACCATTATATCTTACCCCCACTTCAAGGTACATGTGGATCCTAAAATGATCATGCATCTCATCAAAGTATGTAACACTCACAAATATGCATATAAAGTGAATATTTATATATAAAAGGATACAAAAGGGCTACATATAAATTAATGAGCCTACAAGATATCATCATGTAGGTTTAGATTTTTCCATGTACTCTCAATGGGAACATGCAAAATAAAGGAAAAATATTCAACTAGTAACTTATGTAGTGCAAGTAGGAACAAATCTAAGTTGAATCTCACTATCAACAAACATAAGAGGGAGAGGAGAAAGTCCACTTATACAAAAATTGTTGGAATATGAAGTTAATTTTACTATTATTCCAACTACAACAACCCCCTAGAATCCTTGTCACTTCAACCTTTGGTTGAATAAAAGGCCTTTAGTCGTGTTAAGCGCAAACCTAAAGCACTACCTAGGAACTTCAATTTTGACTATTCATCATTGTTAGAATTTTATTAAAATTGACTTCATATTCCAACAAAAACTATTAATGATCATCCTCACTCGTTGGATGAGTGGTGACAAGGTGCATGAAGTGCATGGCATATCACTATATATAAACTAATAAGATGAATAAACTAAAAAAATTGGATTATGTAAAAACGAGAGAGAAAATGTTTTTATTATCTTCATAGTGTCACTTTGAGGGGGAAACCTCCAAATAGAGCAAACACTCCAATTTCAAATATCCAAGATGCCTTATATTTGTGAAGTCATTACAATATATAGTGTTTTGTCTAAGATAACTAGTACCAACCCATGCATATGAGTTAAATACTTTATTCTAATAACTAGCAGGATGACCTTCAAAGTATATGCATGCTCTTTATTTAATAGTAACTACGAGTGAATTACAATGAATATGCACCTAACTAATAATAGCTAACATATAGCAAAATGGGATTCATAACATTGCCCCCCCCCTTAAAAAATATCTATCCTTGAAGCTTGAGATAAGAAAACCTGGATAAAATGCTAGTGGATTCTAATATTGCATATTCAATTTGCAAACCCTCCCATTGGACTGAGAATTCCTTAATAGAATTATTGTGAAGGTGTTTGGTGTGTTTTTCCAAATTAACTTCAAATTCTAAAAATATGGTTCTCTCCTCATCCGATGTAGGTAGCTTTGTTGGAGTGTGAGTAGCGACCCCAATCAATTTATTGAGGCAAGAGACATGAATAATTAGGTGGATCTAAGAAGAAGGTGGATGTTGCAACTTGTATGCCACCTCACCAATGCATGGGTAAGTGCACCAATCTGTGACACAATTTTGGCTCTTAAGATGCCACTTTTTTTTTAAAATCGGTAAAATCTGATTTTCACGAGAAAATGAAGATAGTTACGCTCAAAATTTCAAGATGCGGAAAGAACAAAAGTTGAAGTGCTCCATTTCTAGTTTCTAAGCTACTATTGTATTTTGAAATTAATGAAGATTAAGGGTCTCAAAAAGGGGGGGCCCCAAAATAGGTCCTGTTTTAAAAAAAAAAAATAGCATAACGCCTGAGCACTCCCCCCTTTTTGGTTAACAATTTTTTAGAATTTCAAAATCCCAACGGTGAGAAATTAGCTAACACCATGTAGTTTATCCTCCTTCTTTCGGATAATTTTTTTAATGAATATATAATATTTTATGAATTTTCAAAGTGGACACATCCTGAAAAGCTAAAGTTTGAGCATGCTCCCCCCCAAAATTTTTTGCAAACTAATCGAAAATTGATTTTTATTTTTTTTCATCATGTGTAGAATGGAGTCTAGTTTCAAAAAATGTAATTTGTTTCACGTTCCGATGAACGTGTAAAAATCTATCCTAAACCTAGCACATGTTGGTTTTTGACCAAAAATGAAAGGCATTTACAATAGAAGCCATGGATCAAAACCTTAACTAAATCAAAATGAAAAAAGAATTATATATTTAGATAGATGAGATAGAGGTTAACACTATCACAATTTTTTTTAACTTGCATTGAAAGACGTGCAAATGAGATGGGGAGCACAGTCAAAAATATGAGAAAAATTAGCAAATCTTGTTAATTAACACCTCTAAAGCAGGTCTTTTGGCTAGCGCCAAATGGCCTGCTTTGCACAGAACTAGATTTTCGCTTTCTCTATCAAAGAAATTATATACATGAAATAAACATTTAAGTATAAGTTGACATTTACATATGGACATTTACTTTCTTATACTTTCAGTTATATTTCATGTATATATAGGCAGGATGTTTGAGAGTGGTTTCAGATCTCTAAGAGTTATAATGCAAATTCTAGTTTTTGGAAGATCTTAAAAATTTTAGACTTAGTCAAATTTAAGTAATCAGCATGTCAAATTTCAGTAATTAGGAGGTCAAATTTTAGTACTCAAGAGGTCGAATTTCATCTATCTCACTCATTTTCATCTCTTATTCTCTAGACCTCTCTCTCTCTCACTATCTCCATCCCTTTATCTAACAATATATTCCTTGAGCTCAAGAACTATGTCTCTACATGTCCATCTCTCTCTCCTTCCCTCTCCAATATCTATCTCCCTCCCTCCTTCCCTCTCTACATTTTTCTATCTTGCATCCCTCTCCTTTAATCTCTATATATCTCTCTCTACTCTCTACACCTATCCCTCCCTCCCTCCCTCCCTCTCCTCTCTTTCTATCTCTCTTTGCTTCCCTCGCTCTCTCCTCCCCTCTCTACTCTCTATCTTGTCATTCTCTCTCTCCTTCACTCTTTAGTTCTCTCTATCTCACTTCTCTCTCCTTCCCTCCCTCCCTCTCTAATTTTCTCTATCTCCCTCTCTCTCCTTCCCTTTCTACTTCTCTTTATCTCACCTCTCTTTCTCCCCCTCTCTCTCTCCCTCTCTCTTCCTTTCACCCACCTTTGCTCTCTACTTCTCTCTATCTAACCTATCCCTCTATACATATATCTCTCTCCCCCCTCCTTCCATCTCAATCTCTCCACCTTCCTCCTTATCTCTCTAATTTTAAGCTCCATCACACATCTCTATCACCTATCTCACTTCTCTCTTTCCCCTTCCCTCTCTACTCTCTTTCTCTCTATCTCGCCCCTCCTCTCTCTTATCTCTCTCACCTCTGTCTCTCCATCCCTACCTCTTCCTCCCTCTCTCCTTCCTCTATTTTTCTCTTTATCTCATCCTCCCTCTATCTACCTAGACCTCTCTCTATTTTTGTCTCACCTCTCTCTCCATCCCTACCTCTCCCTATATCTCTCCTTTCATATCTACTTCTCTCTACCTAGTTGTCCCTCTATACCTATTTCTCTCTCCCTCCTTACCTCCTCTCTCTCAATATCTCCACCTTCTTTCCCTCTCTAATTCTCTCTCTATCACCTCTCTCTATCTCTCTCCTCCCTCTCTACTCTCTCTATCTCTCCCTCCCTCCCCCTCTTTCTATCTCTCCTCTCTCCCTCCCCCTCTTTCTATCTCTCTTTTCCCTCTCTCTCCTTCTATCTATCTCAGCTATCCATCTTTACCTATCCCTCCCTCCTCTCTCTCTTCCACCAAAATTCACTCTACATCTCTCTAT